>JBCEWC010003087.1:0-31628 GCA_038996855.1 Solanum aculeatissimum | reverse complement strand
CATTTACTATTTATTAGCTATCTTTAGATATAGCAGTTGTGATATTATCACTCTCTATATATTCGGCTTCCGCAACATTCAATAGGTACAAGACTAGGTTGAGGTGTCTAAGCGAAATATGCGGACAACTTTAAGGGGTCGTCGATGACTTAAGCCTCTACCTAACCTATCATAAAAAGAAAGCGTCAATCGATCTCAAATATGTTTGATATTTACTTTTATGAAAGACTAAATTGGGCATTGTGTATCGTGACTATTGTCTATTATCAATTACATTTGCGTAGTGTTCTGAACTTAACTTTTGAAACAACTGATTTAATCACATAAGATCACATATAGCTAAGGTGATAGCTCGGTTCTCAGCTTCTACATTGGACCTTGCGACCATTTCTTGCTTCTTATGTTTTCATGAGGACTTTCCGTTTATCAAGCACAATATTTGAATATGGACTATCTAGATGACTCTGCCATCCTGTTATATGAGTGTTCATTCAGTTTCATAATGAAACGCTTTGCCCTGGGTGAGGCTTGTTATATCGATGGATGCATACTGCTGCATCCCAATGACTATCATGAGGCTTCTGCAAATTTTTTCCAACAACATTAATAACGAACGAATATTTAAGTGTATGATGGTAAGATAGTTTGATTCACTGACCAATCTCCTACCTAGAGTTGCTGACTTTCATAATCCTGGAAGTAGCTTGACATTAGAATCTTGGACTAATCAATTGCTTTAACAATTCTTCTATTTGCTCCCTCTAAATATAATCTTGTGGTTTTACTCTTTTAAGTCTCACTTCTTTGTACCTATCGTGGTTAATATTGTGTGTAGAAATATTTAGTGCTTTTGATGAAGAACATAAATATTTAGTGCTCAAATCCTGAAATTAGGTGCTATGTGGGTGAGTGCTTTGTCTCACTTTAGACGGTGTTAATTCAGGGTATAAAGGCATTCATTAGGAATTACTTCAATCTCTCTCAACATTGAAGCTTCTTTTTTGTTTTAATTATTGTGATTTTTTCCTTACCCATTATAGCATTTTCTGCCATCCTTTCCAATTTTAAGTATCAACTATGCTACTGGATAATTGCATCTTACAATGTTCTGTCTACCATTTATTTCTTGATAAATTTGTTGCATTGACCATGCAACTGAGATTCTGGTGGTTGTGCTACGCATTCAAGGAGGGGTGGATATGGATGTTATTATGTTCTTGATTTAGCAATTACTTCGTGTTGTATCTTGGAAATCTTTTGACTTTTGGAATGTTCCATTTTGGTATTTGTGCATGCATTGCTACAAGATACTTTTATGCTCATAATTCATTATCTGCATGTATTTCCCTACAAGCATCAGTTTCATCAAGGGGCTACTTTGAGGCACTTTCTTTGAGTATTTTGTCATCACAACTTTTAAGGATAAGGGGTTTCTTACCCTTTGGGGTGGCCTAGTGGTTTGGGCTTGAGACTTCCATGTTGGAGGTCTCAAGTTCGAAACCCCTTGTCAGCGAAAGCAAGGGGTTTGCCTTCTGGGTCGAGCTCGCCCAGTGCGGGTTACCTCTCTTGTGTGGTTTGCGAGCTATTGCATAGGAGCAGGGGTTTACCCTGTGCGCACCCAAAGGGGAGTGGATGCGGATTCCCCTTGTCAGAATTTAAAAAAAAAAAAAAGGATAAGGGGTTTCTTCAGTGTTAACCGTCCTCACCATTATTTGGTGCTTTGGTATTCCATTCTACCTTATTATACTTGATATCGATCAATTATCTAATATCTTGTTGCTTTTCAGCTGAAAAATGTAGGGAGTTGGTTGGCAAAGAGGCTGCATCAAAGAGTGGGGAGTTTACTTGGTTGCACTGTTTTGATGGGAGTACGGGAAGCGTAGCATGTTTAGTCAAGGAAGGTGTGAAGCTGTACGCTTATAACATCAGATCTTCTCGTGTTGAGAGAGCAAGGAACTCAGCAATCGAGACTGCTCTGACTGATGCCATATCACAAGGCATCGCAGCAAAAGAAGCAGCTAAACTAGCTCAGAAAGAAGGAGCAAAAGCTGCAAAACTAGCCGTGCGACAAACCAAGCGCATTGTTGGTCCAATAATTTCTGCAGGATGGGACTTTTTTGAAGCACTTTATCTTGGAGGTACTACAACTGAGGGGGCATTGAGGGGTTCAGGCACCTTATTTGGCGCCTATTGGGTTGGCTATCTGGGGGAGCAGACTATGGGTAGGTTTGGTTACTTGGTTGGAAGCGAGTTGGGAAGTTGGGTTGGAGGAAAGGTTGGATTAATGGTGTATGATTTAGTCAATGGAGTGGATCATCTACTTGCATTTCTCCAACTAAAGGAAATAGAAGTCGATGAAACTGTGTCGGATGAATTGTACAAGGAAACTATAGCTGAAATTTCTGAGGTGCCCAAGGACTCGTATGACAGTGAATCAACTACATATACAAGCTTTGAAGCTCCAGAAGAGTCTAGTAGTTACGAAGCTCCTGCTTATGAGGACCCTGCAGTCCATGAAGAATTTTAGATCTGATGACGTTCGAGCTGGTCTTATACCTGGTTCTTTTGATATTATTAGACATCAATATCCTTTGCTTTATCACTATTTGTACAGTTGCATTTTATTCTGTTATACCAAGTTTTTACCCCATTAACTTGTGATGACACACTGTAGTATAACTGCTTAGCAAACACATAATTACTCTGGTGTAAATTTGGATGTATTTCTGGTGATAAAGCAGGAATTTCCCCTGTTCCCTTGATAGTGCTAGTGGGACCTCTTTTAACAATTGGGTTGTGGTCAATTATGAAAGCAAATGATGGCCATTTGGACTATATATTCTCCCACTTTAATGTTGCCCGGCCCAAGAAAAAACTTTATTCTATATCGCATAAATAACAATCACATACAAAGTGTAACCTTGATATTGTGTACATCAAAACGATCAATTTATGACTGCATATCATTCTCTAAATTCTAAATCATCATGATCTGTAGAAATATGCATTGCATGTGTTGCTAAATAGAAATGGGTTCATGTCAATATATGGCATGAATCATGATGTATCATATTAAAATCTATAAAAAGAAAAAGAAGCAATTTTTACATATCAGACCAACAAATTTTAAAAATCCCAAAACTTAATCAAATTTGTGCATACACTGATCTGACCTTTGGCTTAGAGGAATTAATAAATTATGGTAAAATTATACGAGTCATTATCAAATAGAATGTTGTGTACCAAGATGAGAAAGAATATGTGAATATTGTATTGTTCTGTTCAACACACTAGTGAAAATTACTGCCACTTTCTTTCCCACCGTGCTTTTTTAATGATCAGTATTTCTACTTCTCTTTCAAGTTGAAATCAAATATAGCGTGTAGTACAATCACTTTACGAATATCTTCCTATTAAGAGTCATGTGTTAATTAATCACCCTCCCTAAGACTTCTCTTAGTGTGGCACTTTTTAATATTATAAAATATGTGCATAATTTGCATTGCCACCAAGACATTCATTCTGTCCGTGGGAGGTATGTATATATGCCTAATTACTCTATTTGGATTCAATGCTCATTAGGCTTGAATACCTTTTGTTTACTGACCATAATTTCTCCCTTCAATCTCATTATTTTACTCTTTACTCTACTTAATTATTTATGTAATTTTTGGGTCATTTATTTACCCAATTTACTATCCATGATATTTCTATTCATGAATTCTTCACCTATAAATAGTGATGGTCTTACTTTAATTTATGACGAAGAAAACATAAGCGCAAAAAAAGATGAAAAGCATTATATTGTGTTGTGAGATTAATGTAGTGAAAAAGAGATTTGAGACTAAGAAATTATTCCAAGTCTTCAACTAATTCACTATCCAAAAGAGAGTAATTAAATATTAAAGAAAAACGTTCTTTTTGTAAAGCTTTGGACTCTTCACATTAATCTGGAGTTGTTTAAGTTGTACAACGTTATTGAGGATGTTGTATCTTAGAAGGGACAAGTCAAGAGATATATTACTGGATTGGCGTTTATTATGCTGCAGTGAGCTTAAATCTCCTTAAAGATAGCTAGATATCCACACCTCATCCTGAATATATATTTTTTTGTATTTATCATTTTATTTTCAACTGTAATTTACACCAACTTTTTGAACATGTTCCTCTCCTCGTTTGGCCCACCAGAAAACAAAGCAAAGAGATTCTATAGCTAGGTAACTTGCTTTGAAATTCTTGCTTCATGAAATGAATGACTTGATGATTTCTATCTCATTTGAAGTGTACATACATACATAACTTAACAGTTATAGTACCAGAAGAATACGCAAGTACCAGATTCTCAAAAGATAAACAAAATATATAAGACAAAAGAATCCCTTATTGCTACTTGCTAAAAAGCATAAATGAACAGAAAACAATAATCTTATTGCTTGCCCAAATTGAGAACCTAACCAGCTCCATCACTCATCACAATAGAAGCCACACCAAAGAGTTAATCAATCTAACCATATTTTGAATATAAGTTACAGACTGAGTCCAATATAAGAATTCCTTAGTGTTATATATCTTCTAGTGAAAACCTCTCCATGGTTTAAGCAAGTTGTTTTTCATGAAAATATAATCTACATACTAAGCGCTGACGGTTTAAATAATTTTATGTGACGCCCATGATAGAGGACAAGCAAGACAACGAGAACAAGCTGTCAAGAGACTGATTGACAAACTTCTACGTTGCACCTTGCAACCACATCTTGCAAGGGTCCGACTAATCCTTTCATGTTATTATTTTTGAAAAACAGCTTAAATTTTTAAGATGTGCACGAGTAGATGGTTAAACTTGTATAAAATTGAACAAACAGATACACATATCCTACGTGGCATAGTACACATAGGCTGCCATGTAGGACGCAAAGTGGCCAGGTAGGATGCTACATATGTCTATTTGTGTACGCTCAAAGTTGGAGATCATAAATGCAAGAAAAAGCCAAATTAAATGACATATTTATCTATTATGCTTTTCTAAAAATACACTCCACCAGATTTGATCCCCTTTTATTCTAAAATGGGAAGAAATAATTCAACAAAAATTATAATAGAACATTTAAATGTCAAATCTGAAATAGACATTACAGAATCTGACACACGATGTCTTGTGGTAGCCACGGACCCTATCTATAATTCTGACTTTGATTGCAGCCAAAGAACATGAATGCTATAATAAATTGACCCCCATTATACATATTCCTCTTTGTTTCTTCTTTTTCTGGTTTATAATGCTTCACTTTTCAATTATGCAGGTAGGATATACTGATTCTTTTTCTATCATTTATGCCAATCTTGCGTGCAATATAGACATTGCTTCAACTCTACAAACTCTCCTAAAACCAATTGGAAAGAAAATATACAAAAAAGAATAAGGCCAACACTCATTTGTTTTCATTAAGATTAGACTAAATCTGAATACACGTCTAAATGCATAAAATTTATCTTTATTTGAAATTAATATTATATCAATAAAAGATTTTTCAATTCTTTTACATACATATGGCAGTTAGGGGTGGTGATGGCGAGAAGGTGGTAGTGGTTGTGGGTGACAATTGAGGATGGCCTCAGTTATTGATGATGTTGTGGGTAGTCGCTAGTGGTGATGGTTACTGATAGTAATAGTTAATAATAGTGGTTGATAGTGGTAATTGATAGTCAGAGTTTAAAATTGGATCAATAATAAAATCTCTCATGGATTTTAAATATCTTTTTGTTAAAATTCAGTGTTGACCGTTAGTCAAAGGCATAAGCGAGTCAAAAATATAATCAGAGGAATGTTTTTAATAAAATAGATGAATAAAGTGTATAATCAGACTTTTAATGATTAGTCAAATAATTTCAATTTATATATATATAAAAATCATTATACTGAAATGTTATAGTCAACATCATTTATTTGCAATGTTACAGTCAACATCATTTATTTACATATGGCGTTGCAATAAGAAAGACCAAACCTCCCCCTCTATTTTTTTTTTACCATAAATCTTTTAATGAAAAAATCAAAAAGAAGAAAGGGTCAAACTCGATGCACTAAAGTTCCTGCTATGCGTAGGGTCTGGAGAAGGGTTTGACTGCAAGAGTCTATTGTATGCAGTCTTATCTTATATTTCTGCCGGATGCTATTTTCAAGGTTTGAACTCATAATCTCCTGATTACAGGACAACAATTTTACCGGTTATTCCTAAAAGAATGATTTTAAAGGGGAATGTGACAGGCTCTCCAAATTAAAGTGCCTCATGAAAAGTGAAATCAAATATCATCAATGTCGAGTAGTCGCATTGATTAGCTAGTCCACCTTTTTTAGGATGGTATATATAGGCCAATGATAGTAACTATTTATTGCTATTCCAACTGGACCATCATAACACCATAATATGTTTCTTTTGATTTGTTCAAAATATATATCCCAACTTGTTTTCAAAAATTAAAAAGGTTAAAAGTTAAAAATTTGATAATTAGAGAATCTTAGTAACTTAGTTACTATCTGAACTTTCACTTTGTTGGTGAACGTTTGATTCTTCATCTTGTAATTCTTTTCCCCATTTTGCCTTCTCACCCCTTTTTTTTAAAGAATATTTTAAAATTGAACTTATGTTTGAACAGATTTCGGTAAAAGTTTTATGATGAAACTATTTTCTGGCCCTCAACTTCAAATTGGAGTGAAAAATTGGCTATATTGTATTATCAAAAAGATTATTTTGAAAACAAGTATGTCTAAACACATGAGCATTCAATACTCAAGTACTTTCTTTTCCTTTTGCAATAGTTTTACATAGAGTTATAGACATGAAACCAACTTGTATATCCATAAATAATACTTAAATAAAAAGGTAAAGTCCCAACTGAATCAAAGCAACCAATAGAGAGTGGGCACTAACAGAATAGCAACATCTTTTTTGGGCCATTGAAGTTGAGGAGGGAAAAGGCCAATGGAATAGTAAAAGATAGGAGACACAAAAAAAAGCACCATCACATCATAAGGAAGTTGGATTAATAAGTATACTTAAAATAAATAGTTCTAATGACATAAAAATGTCAACATTATAGTTTTGTAGTATATTTGCCTGTTCCCCAAGGGGTGTGGCCATTCAAACTACATAAAGGACACTTCTTTTTTCCTCATACCATTAGCTTGATAAGTTATAAAATATTATCAAGTTTCACATTTTCAAAAGTCTTTTTAGAGTTAAATTAAATGATTTAATATTTTAAAATTAAAATTTTTAAAAATATATGAAAATATTATAAGTTACAAATTTCATCAGATTAATATATGATGAAAACTATATTTTAAAATATTTGTCAAACTTGATGATGTAATTTGATTTTCGAGAAGTAAAATGTGATGAGGAAATTATTTAGACGGGGGAGTACAACATAGAAAACCCCATTGCTAAAACATCTATTGGGTCGTCTTTTAATCCCTTTTTCTTAAGATATCTTATATTTGAAATTTATTGATTCAATATATTTGAATTCGTGTTGAATAGGTCCATCAATTAAGAATAAAATGTCCTTATTAAAGAATTATATATGGCACTAACCTAAAATATCTAATCAAACACAAATAGAGGGACAAAGCTGGAAAGTTAGATACGAATTCAACTATACCTAGTAATTTTAATTCATATTTTATATCTGTTTATATTAAGAAACTTACTAAATATATACAAAAAATTTATAAATTTAGAACTCAATTACTAAAATTTGACGATGTTATTCTAGAATTAAGAACCCAAATTTCCACCTTAACTCGGATAGATCGTAATTAAACATCCTACCTAAGGGCGTCAAAATGAGCTCAAATATAGATAATCCGCCCAAAATTTTATGGGTTGGGCTCAAAATAATTTGAATTGGTTTCAATCTCAACTCATTTAAATCTTAACCCATTTTGAAAGAATCTCCAATTGAGCGCAATTTAATCTCTAATTTCAATCTGTTCTAAGACTTTTTACTTTCATTGATGTAATGTATGTTTTCTATCTATTTTATATTTTCTATGATTTATCTATCTATTTGTAACTTTTTATTTTTATTTTCTTGAGTTGAAATTCAAATTGTGATTATAAAAAGTAAATAATAATATATTAAAATTATTGAGCGGGTCATGACCCAACCTGAATTTGAGTTCAACCCGTTTCAACCCAAAGTACATTTGGACAAGTCATAACCCAACTCAATTTCTATTTCAACCCAATCTGCCCGTTTGACACCCTTAATCCTACCATATCCCTTAATGCAACATGTTTAACGAATTGTTTAAGTCCAAATGGGGCCTTTCTTTTACATCAGATGTAACAATGTATCCTTTTGTTTTTATCTTATTTGGTATTTGTAGAATTTTACTATTTCTTGTAAGATAACAATTAATAAAGGATATAGGATAAGATACATTAATAGTGTTTGATGGAACAATATAATTACACTCATAATTCAGAAGATATATAGTACTTAATTAAATTTGTTAATAATATCTATTTCTGCTTCTTTCTACAAGTGATTTATTATTCTTACGCACATAACTTAAAGTTATTCTATCGTTAGTGCTAAGATCGATTATACGTAGCTTTACCAAATTTAAAAAAGGATTTAATTTAAGAAATTAGTAGAAATGAATGTTTTTTCTTAACCAATTTACTAATTGTATTTATGTAATTAGTACTAACAAAGAAAGTCGTATCAAATAAAATAGAAGAATAGACTATTTTCTCATCATCAACATTACAAGCAGCTGTATTAAATAAAAAGGATAACGAAAGCTTACAAATCCGTACAAGGCATCATTTGACCAGATATATATTATGTGATTTTTCAACAACACAGAGAATATAGAAACAGAAAAACAAATTAAAAGAATTCTCATTTGCTTCTCATTCTAAACATAGATAGATAGCTAGACAGACAGATAGATATCCGTTTAATTAATCATGATTATCGTGAGTGAAGTATATGATGTTAAAAAGGTGTTGTCACAATGACTCTAGAAATGGTAATTTCATATGGCACTATGAAGGGCTAATGCTGTTCGTCTCATGGAGCTACATTAAAATATTGAACAACTTTTCACTTAAAAGTATCAACGTCGAAAAGACACTGTCCAACGGGTCTTCTTGGAATTCTTACATCAATGAATTAATGAATTTTTCGGCTTCGGGCAATTTGATTTAGTTTTTGGTGGTGTGGATTGGACTAAGACCTAATTTGACATAATATAAAAATTAAGACTAATGTGGGGCCCCTAGAAAATTGAACAATTGCGGAGGGTGAAAATTACTCCGATCTATGAATATACACTCACCAGATTGGACAGTGCTAAAGAATGTCCAGATCGGAGCATAAGGTTGATAGGGGTGATGAATAGAATTTCCTACGAGTAAAATTTGAAACTCTTGAACAATCCTACCCCCTCTAGCATGAATTAGGCCCAAAGATTTAATTTGACTATTTTTCCCCCCTATTTTTCAGATATAATTGGTTGTTCCCATTTAATTTTAGAACTGAAAGTGAATGCACACATTCTTGAAAAATTATATAAAAAATACGATATAACTTTACATACGTAATAAATCAAAATATTTAAGAAAAGTTCTAAGTAGTTAAAGAAAATATTACAAGAATGGAACTTTTCCTATTGTCTTGAAGAGACAAAACAATGAAGATGAGATCAAAATATTTCTAAAAATTCCACCTAAATATTTATGAAAGTGACTTAGAATGAATACTTAAATATTAAAAAAAAAGATGTGTTACTAAAATTTTGTAATGTAAAGTCTTATATGTGGAAAAAAATCACTGAGATGGGCAATAGTGAACCCAAATGCTCACACGCAAAGTTAGAAGAAAAATAAAAAAATATTTTTTTTAAAAAAGTTTAGTAGAAAATTGACACTTCCTATAGACCGTACATTAATTTCATATATAATTGCCAGACTCAGTGTGAAACCAAAATATGCCATATAGGGAGTCTTATTCAATATTGAAAATGGTTTGAAAGTCAATTTATTTTTAAAAGCCAAACATATTCATACATCCGTTTGAAATATTCTCTCTATTTTCATAAGAAAAGAATAAAGTTTGTATACATATTAATTTCCTCATAGTTCATTTATTGAATTATATTCGATATGTCACTGCTATTCGATGATCATAGCGAATAGTGATTTTAGTCCCTTAATTATTGACAAATGTTATTTAATTTTGGTTATCATAATTTTTTATCAAACATATTTAAACTTCAATTCGATATGTGCGGTAATTGTGAATCTCCGCAAATTTAATGAATTTTTAACCGTCAAATCATTCCATTATCAAGGTGGTAATTTTTAATTGAGAATTTTTTAAAAAGAGTAAACACTTGAAACATAATAAAGCAAAAATAGTTACAGTTTGCTAAAATTACGATTTGTAGCTACATATTATAGGAGAGAGTAGAGAGAGGGAGGAGAGAGGCGAGCGAGAGAGGGCAGAGAGTGGAGAGAGGCGAATTGTATATGTATATTTGTCAAATTGTATGTGTATATTTGTTAAATAATTGTATATGTGTAACTAATATACATATGTATTTGTATATCTAGCCAGTGAGATTGGGAGAGGAAGAAGAGAGGCGAGCGAGAGAGTGGAGAGAGGTGAATCGTATATGTATATCTGTCGAGTTGTATATATACAGCTGGTATACATATTTATTTGTATATTTGGCAAGAAATTGGAGAGAAAGAGAGGAGAGAGGAGAGAGAGGAAGAGAAGAGAGAGAAAATATGAACAAAACTCTAACTATAACTATAAATTATAATTTTTTCAAACTATAGTGATATAATGTAAATTCATACCATACTAAGTAATTTATCCTTTTTAATTTGTACCACTATTTCATATTTCAGGACAATATAGTTCAAAAATAGTCAAAATTTCCCATCAAAAGATTAAAAAAAAAGTATATGTTTTTTTAATTAAAAATTAAATGTCCTTAGCCAATTATTTTAAGAACCAAAATCATATTACCCCAACAACAGAAGAGTATGCTAGGAACCTTGGTCAAAGTCCATTGATCTGTTTGATTTTTCAAAAATATAATATACTCCATAGGAATTAAAAAGCAGCTTAAAATTAAAGCACTTAATTTGATCATGCAGTGGTGTGGTGTGTGGACAATCTAAGTGGGAAAGCATAAGAAATTTAAGATTCTAATGTTACAATCAATGTTTTCCCTATATAATCCTCAATTTTGACTAATTTAATTAAGTGTTGTACTACTAATACTAGATTTTTCTGCATTATCCATGCCATTTTTCCAATATTCCTAGGTTTCTTCCAAATTCTGCTGAATTAATTAATTCATTATTTCCCCCTTATTGTTCATGCCGTTTTAATTCGAGTAAGCAAATGAGGAAACATCATAATTGTGAGTCATGTATCATGAAGTATTATGTTTCAATTCCAAATAAGGTGAATTTTATCTACGACTCATTGAAAAAAAAATCCCCCCACTCTTCATATCGTAATTGAGTAAATATAGCTTTTATAAGAATATTTCTATGAAAAGAGTGTTCTTAAAAGAATTTGAATGAGTCGCTTCAACGATAAAGACTTATTCATATTGAATATTGAGTATTTATATTAAATATATACTCATAACTTATTCTAGTTAAGTAATTTAATTTAAAAAAATATACATTAATTTTCATGAATGTGTGTAAAATTTAGCAGTCATTTTCAATTAAGTTAAGAATAACAAGGAAGGAGCAATAAAATATAGATATGCCTAGGCATTGGGATTGTAAGTTTGAGCATATGTCCCAAGTCCCAAGAAAACTACTCACTTAGTGGTCCAACAAAGCCAAACTTTAACTAACCGTAAAACATTAGGGTTTTCGTACAAATGCAAAACAAGAAACACAAGTACACGATAAAACTCCAAACAAGTAGTACAACCAAACAATTTAGTGCTTAGTACTCCCTCCTACTTATATTAGTTGTCAACATTATAATAAATAGTCGTTATAAATTAATTACTTGACAAGTTTATAAAAAAATCAAGACACAAATTAATAAAATTATTTTTTTATTTATGATTTTTAAGAGCGTGTAAAGAAAATATTGTGACAAAATTAAAGGGAATAGCAATTTAAAATGAAGTTCATTCTCTAAATCTATGATATTTATTAATCAACGTACTTCAATTTTTATGAGTACTATTTAGTACTCTCTTTGTCCCATATTATATGGGCATCTTTCTATAAATATTTGTCTCATATTATATGGGCACTTATTAAGTTAGGATAAAATTAATTATTTTTTTCTCATTTTACCCCCACCATTAATTAATGTAATAATGATTTTTTCTAACTTAATTTAATGTACATTGATATAAATGAAGGATAAAATAGTAAAACCTACTAGTGTATTAATAATTTCTTAATAACCGTGTAAAATGAAAAGTTTCATATAATATGTGACAAAGGTAGTAGCTAATTGTTGTACTTAAACGTTTGACATTCCTAATTAGAACTATAGTACGTGTCTAGTTGTTGTTAATCTAATACTCCATCCCTCCCAACATCGTTTGACTTATTTGAAATTTGTAATTTAAAACACTCATCAACCATTTTTATGGCTATAAATCATTTAAATAAAAATTATTTTTAAATTTGAAAATATAACATTCCTTTTGGAACAAACTAAAAATGAAAAAGAAAATGTGTGAGGCTTGTAAAAATAAAACAAAATTATTTATTAGATATGTCACAATTATTTATACTATCAATATATACAAATCCAGTTTGTTAAAGAAATCACTTGACAATTGATTAACCAGTAAGAGAAGGAAAACAAAGAAACTATATTTCATTCAAATAAATTAATAATCCAAAAATCTTCAACAATGAATGATGCAACAAATCAATGGGGCCCCCAAACCCCCCTCGATAAATAGCGACCTGTGGAGGCTTCATGAGCATCAGATTATTGAGTGTTTCCTCCAAATTTCAAAGGGAAAAAAAAAGAATTTACAAACAATTTCTTGTTTTACAATTCCAAGGAAAATTTCCCCATAGTGTCGACATGGTGTGCCCAAATAGCAATCCAGTAGTACAAAAAGTATGTGAATTATATGACCAAATCTCGAGATTGGAGAACCTTAGCCCTTCCAAAGATGTCAACATGTTGTTCACAGACCTTGTCCACACGTGCATGCCTCCTAATCCCATTGATGTCTCTAAACTCTGCCAAAAAATTCAAGAAATAAGGTCTCATCTCATCAAGTTATGTGGTGAAGCTGAAGGACTTTTAGAGTCACACTTTTCAAAAATTCTTGCTACCTATGAAAACCCCCTTCAACATCTTGACATTTTCCCTTATTTTGACAATTACATCAAACTAAGTTTCCTTGAGTACAACATCCTTACTAAAAACACTACAAATATCCCCAAAAAAATTGCCTTTATTGGATCAGGTCCTCTTCCTTTTACCTCTATTGTTTTGGCTACTAAACATCTTACTTCCACCTATTTCCACAACTATGACATTGATGGTGCTGCTAATTCGATGGCGGCCGCCCTTGTGGCGGCCGATCCTGACTTGTCCGACCGTATGACTTTTCATACGTCGGACATCATGGATGTAACGTGTGCCTTGAAGGACTACGATGTAGTCTTCTTGGCCGCGTTGGTTGGGATGGATAAGGAGGACAAAATTAAAGCTGTTGATCATCTCGCTAAATATATGTCTCCAGGGGCTACCCTGATGCTCAGAAGTGCACATGGTGCGCGCGCTTTTCTGTACCCTGTCCTCGATCCTCGTGATCTACGAGGATTTGAGGTGCTTTCGGTGTACCATCCAACAGATGAGGTGATTAATTCTGTGATTATTGCGCGTAAATTGCCAATTCCTAGTGTTCAACCACTTGATGGGTTGGGTGCCTATGTGTTACCTAGCAAATGTGCTTGTGCTGAGATTCATGCCTTCAATCCACTCAATAAGATGAATTTGGTTGAAGAATTTGCACTTGAGGAGTGAAATTTATGTCTTGAAGAATTATGATTTGTCTTGTGATGTCTGATGTGATGTGATGTGATGTTAGCATGTATGTTTTTAATTATATTATGTTCCTCATAAATCTGGAAAGTACTATCATTTCTATTTTTCATTGTTAATAGTACTTTGTTGTAACTTGTACGTTCCTAACTGTTTGATCAGTGTGTCCCTTTTGTCTCAACTTCAAGAAAAAAGACATGACCTATGGGGCCTTTGTTGATCTTACAAATGTTATCTATATGAATACAATCATATTGAAATGTTTGTGCAAAAAGCCCTTTGGGCAAAATTTTGTTGATTCCCTTCAGTTCCCAATCTTGTTTTGCTCAATATTTCATTACCCTTTTTCTCTCTCTTTTTTCAAGTCTTGGAAATAACCTTCGGTAGAAATGCAAGGTAAGACTACGTATGATAGACTCTTGTAGTCGGGGCAGGAGCTTTAGTGGACCAATTTGCCCTTTTTTCTCTTTTTTTTTGTAAAAAAAATGTTACATTGGAGGATCAGGAAAAGTGAAGAAATCGAGGAGGAAGATAAGGAATTGAATTAAGCATCCTGCTCTATGGAAGACTCCCATCATCAATATCATTAGACTGTAAACTTTAACAGTATAATATCTATAGCTACATTTAATTTTCTTCGAGTAATATTTTGTTGTTATATTGGAGCACTTCTCTTCAAACTTCAATCTTGTTCCTGGTTTATTTCCTACATAGAAAAAAAAAAAGTTGGTGAAAGGGCATCAACGAAAGTTGGAGAGAAAGTGCTCCAACACGAATTCCTACTCCAAAATTGAATTATTATTCTAACATTCTCCCGTAATTTAAAATTGTTATACTCTTATCTCTTTTCTTTTTGTCATGTACTGAAACACTTCTCTTCAATTCTTTAGTTTCATGGTTGGTTTATTTTCTACATGTTTGATTCAAAATCCTTCCGACCTCCCTAATTAACCTGGGAAAAAAATTAAGAAAAACAAAAGGGAAACTAGACATATAAAAGCCAAACTAATATCCCTAGCAAAATATTGTTTTCACTTCTTTTTTTTAATAATTAAACACAAATTAATATGTTTTTTTAATAATGATGCTTTATAAATATTCATTTTAAATTGTGAATATCTCGAATATTCTATTGGACATTTGCATTGCAATCATCTCACCAAGTAGATATAAGATATATAATTCTACTGACTTGGACAGATGAAATTTTGATTCATACTATTCATATATCTCGTTAAACTTTTCAATTGTGTTATAATAATTTATAAAGATTTCAGTTGTAACGATTAAAGAAAACTTGCACGATTATGATTTTGATTTTGAAAATGATGTGACGGAGGAAATTGAGAGAAAAAGGACAATATATATTATTTTCCATTTACGGCCATGTATGTAAGTTTACAAAAATCTTCTAAATGCAACTTCATCAGTGATATCATGTCTTTATCTTTTTCTTATTGATTCAATTTTTGCATATTTTCAGATATATCCTCATGGCGCAAACACTATAAGAAAATATGAAATTAGCTATGTAATTTTGTTAGTTATTCCTAGCGAAAAGCTTCTAGCTAATTGAATTTACTTATAATCCCGTTCAATGGAATTAGCAGGAAATTTTTATTTTTTAGCTATGAAATATTATTTATCACTAATTTCTTATTTTCTAGTAGTGAAAAGAAATTGTCTGCCTCCCTTCTTGTGGATCCTTCTCTTGTTTCACTTTTTTGTCTTCTGAAGAATTCTATTGGGAGTGGTCTCACGTACATGATTAATGAACTTACAAGCCAAAATGAGTTGATTTCCCCTTCTCCCTCGAGTTGAAATCGCTTTCAGAGCATTGACTTATCGTGATTAAATATGATAAATTGTTTTTCAATATTGTTGTACTATTTTTCTAACCATGTACAAAAGAATCTGATCAATTAAGTTGAGTGGAAGAGAAAGTTAAGGGGGCCATTTGAGGATAAAACCAAAAAATTATTCTAAAAAAAGATGGTCAATAATAAGAAGACTACAATACATCTTTCAGCTACACAACTTCAGTCAATTCCAAACAGTGCATCATGCTACAACCTATTGATTTTCTGTTTGTCTTGAGGTGATGATAAATTGATGTAATTTTGTCTCTATGTATGTGCCTTCACATCTACAAAAAGTTAATATGCTTAAATAGTCCATATTTCCAGCTAAAAAATGTCTTATCGTTTATCAATGAGACATCATCATATCCAAAAATAACTTCATGTCATTTATAGCTTTATGCATACATTTTTTTCAATCCATCATGGTTTTATATACATTACTTATTCTCAGGAACAAAATTTATGTGAAATATTATAATAGATTATATAAGCCACACTAAAAATTATTTATTACAAGGGACATAAATTAATTAAAGATCATTACAAAATATGTCAAAGAGAGAAGATAGACACAGTTGAATGAGAAAAATAAATCGTTAAATTATTTTACTAATACAAAATATTTATTGTACGAGGTAAATTCACTAAGTTGAGTGACCATTTGAAAAATTAATTTGATATTTATGTGCTCTAGGTTGGGATAAGTTCCATAGCTCTTTGAAGCAAAAAAGGGGTTTGGGTTCGGGGGTGGAGGGTGAACATCTATTTTCTATAAATAGTTAAGTTGTAAAGATATCATTGCTCTATAATCAACACTCTTTAATTTTGTCACTATCCTTTATTTCTTTTACAAAAATTATCTTTTCTTTTTCTGCTTTCCACACCTTTCTTTCATTCATATTTTCATCACAATCTTTTTCATGTAAATTTTTCAAACCTGTTTTGTAAAAAATAATTTATTATAGCCAAAAGTTTATCGTAAACAACCTCTCTACCCTACAAAAGTAGAGGTAATATTTTGTATACATCCTACTTGTGGAATCACACTAAATGTATTCTACTTATTATTTTAGTTCAGTAAAGTGAACGATCCTGAGAACAAGTTCTGTTCATGCTTTTAGTATAGCATATCTCAATAACTATAAAGCAAAATACAATCTATGCTGTAATGCATGATTTTTTCCATAAGGAGACAATAAGATAATTCTGAAATTGCAACCAGAATGTGCTTCTCTGCCATCCATATAATTTCGCCACAAGAGATACAGATGACATTTGAATGTAATGAGCAAAACAGAAAGTCAGTACAGTGTTTCGAACAATCGGAGAGCTAAACCATGAGCAGAAAGGAAGAACCATACTACAATACGGCTTCACCGGGTCTCCCAATCCTTCAATTTCTTGCCCTTAGGCTTTGCAATAGGAGCATTAACAGCAGCCATTTTCGTATTGTATTTGGCCCGAAGAGAGTCATTGTATGTCCACCTGCTCCAACAGCAATTGTCAATCAACAGGTAGTGCAAAAGCTGTCAGCAGAATATTATGTAGATAAAGCTGGACACTGAACCAGAAAGCACAAACTATACCCCCATCTGTTAGGAAGCAAGTAATAGCATTCAAATGGCTAAGACAAAAGAGCAGGGTGCGATCTCATCGCAGCAGCAGTCTTGGTATTACACAAAGACTAGCAGGCATGCAAAGTATCCATTGAAAACCAGGGAGATATGTTATAGCTCTAAAAGCAATACTCGACTGAAGAGTATTTTCCTTCATCTTTTAAAAAGTTAGATAATTTTATTGAGTGAAAAAGTGCTTATATTTTGGAGAATTCCCTTTCCACAATCAAACTTACTGAACTGGAAGCAAAACATACTGTCTCGCTAATGTAATAAACTTCTATGTTTCTCCAGACTGATCTTAATAAGCACATCTGCTGCTATATATGAATATCTTTTTAAAGTAATTCACTTTAATACACGATTAGTCAATGATTATGTAGGGAATTTGAAGGTAACATTGAGAAAGCACCTAAAGTTTATGCACACTCTCACTCCCACACCTACAAAAGTCGTTTCAGGGCCCCAAACTCTGAACTATCAGTCACAATATTCCTATGCTATACAAGGCTTTCAAGGTACATTAGCCATGACAAAAATTTCCCAACCATCAAAACAGAATGCAAGAGCGCTTTTACAGGAACAGAGAAAAATGGATGCTCCTGTGCTAGCACCATCCCTCAAAATATGCAATCCAAATTTTCAAGGCCCCAACACCTCTTGATTGTCTCATCTTCTGGAAAAATTGATCGTTTAAATGCTACAAGTACCAGTCAGGCAGGAAACATCTCAATAGACAATAGAATTCTTCGTATATACATCCCCAGATTTTCACCAAGCAAGTGAAAATTTTCTACTATCACCCCAATCCCGCCCTAGGTACTGATACACATACACATCAGATAAACCTCTCTACACCCTGAGATGTACATCATTCTCTCATGAGACCTTTGTCCAGGGAAATAAGTATTGCTTAAAATTTCCAAGCAAAAGAACCATAAAAAGAGAAGGTCACTAATCAAGCTTGCAGGGATCCAACAGCATATATACAAGACCCATGGGGGGCTCATCTCAACCCGCTTCCTATTATCTCCACCCAATTTTTAAAAAAAAGAAAAAGAAAAAGAAACAGAGAGAACAGCTGTCAATGTGATGTGATGTATTGTTTGGGATACAAATTGTCCACTTCATATAAGACCAAACAAGACTCCAGAACAAAGTTCGCACATTTAGAGCCATTATTCTCCTAATAGTTCTGACGCAACTGTGAAACATCTGAAGTATAATCAAATATTTAATGAGATGTTACTTTAATTTTATCCTTTGCTTTTCTGTACAGTAAATCTAATTTGGAATGCCAAGATTGAAAGATATTACCAGTTTCAAGAAAATCAAATATGCTAAAGAGTACAAACTGTGACATCCCTTCAACCAAAGTGAAAGAGCAGCTAAGATAATCACAGTCAGAGAAAGGTAATATTCACCACTGTGTCAAAAATAAACTAGATGATAACATGAAATAAACAACCAGATGCAACTGAAGCATGCAATATTAAGAAATGCTAATCCAGCATATCTACGTGACAAATTAAATGAACAGAGATGAGCATATAACATAGAAGGTTTTAGGTACTTACGGGTTGTTCCAATCAGTTGTGTCCTCATTGACAAGATGAGTCCATTTTGTCCTTCCACTGCGACCAAAGTGTTTAACCTGCATGACTTTTGGTAGTATGGATTTATCCAACTTATCCTCCCCTGTTGGTGCAGAGAAATCGCGGTGGTATATATTATCAGAGCCAGAAGTTCCAGCTAAGTCATCAGTTTCTGACTGGAAGAAAGCACCCTTGTGGTAGTATTTCTGCATAAACTTCCACTTCTGCTTGGGTGGTGGAGCAGGTTTCGGGTTTCTCCTTTCCCACTCCTTCCTCTCTTCTTCTGTCATATTTCTTACTCTCTCTATTTCTTCCCTCTCCTTCTTACTAGCCTCCCTGTCCTCTCTCTCCCTCTTGATCCTGGAAATTTCTCTGGACTTCCAAGCTTCATATTCTTCAGCCTCATTCACCTCATCATCAGTATCTACATCAGCAATATTAGCTTCCAGCTCCAAATTTTTCTGAATTATCTCTTCCTCTCGTATCTTCTCAACTACTATTTGCTTTGTTTCGAGTTTTCTCTCCTCTAACCTCTTCTTCACTAACTCCTCAAGAGCTCGTTCCTCTGCCTCACGCTTCTCACGCTCATCTATGGTGTCTCTCTCAGATTTTGGAACAAAAACTGGTTTCACCATTGCTATCCCTGTGGTCTCTTCCTCTGATTCAGTCTCGTATTCTGATTCCTCTTCCTCCTCTTCCTCTGCCTCCTCCTCTTCTTCCTCCGGCAGAGCTTCTTCCTGTTGCCTCTGAAGATTTTTTTCCCTAATTCTCCTCCTCCTTTCATCCAAGGCATCTTCATCCTCCTCCTCAAATTCCATTCTTTCTAGTCTTCTATTTTCCTCTTCTATGGTTGAAACAATCTCCGCTTGCCGGATGCGTCGATGATCCGCTCGGATTTCCTCACGATTATCAACTCTACTCTCTGCCAGTCGACGCAGCCTTGCATCATCTTTTCTTGCAATGTCTGAACCATCCTGGCGGGGAAAGGCTTTCTCAAGTGCTGCTTCCCTGTTCATCCGAATATCCTCATCTTTTTCCGGTTCATCAGCCCATTCAGGAGCTTTACCAGGCCAATATCTTTTCACTTTTGTTTGGCCAATTTTACCCCTGAGCTTTTCCCTAATTGCAATAATTGCATCACTTACACCAGCTGTTACAGACATTTTTATAATAGAAAGAACCCCCCTTGAAGAAAACGGTATGTAAACAAAACACTGGACACTTTATATGCTTCAAGCCTCTCAACCCAATGATATGATCTCCCTATTACAAAGAAAAAGAAGAGAATAGATTAGACGAGACTATATTTGTGTATAATACTATATTTCTTCAGGCAATGCTCCACGAAAAAATTTCAAGACCCAAATCAAATCTACTTAACAGATGAAGGAGAGTAGTTAGAAGAGATAAATTCTATTTCTAACTTGTACCAAGTTATAGATGAGATATCAGTGCCATCAAAAACAAAAGAGAAACAACTAATAAAGAAGAGTAATGTTATTTTAATATCTTCTCTGGAGTCACAACCAATTCAACCTATATAGCATCAATATCTGTGTTTCACTAGTCATTCTTTCAGGCAAGGTTGTTAACGGAACAGAACTCTCGAGGATAGGAAGGGGCGGCTCAACCCTAAAGCCCCAAAAAATGAACCAAACCCCCCCAAATTTCAGTTCGCTCAAATACGAAAACATGCACAAAAAAGAAACAAATTCGACCGATTAAACGAAGAACCAAAATCACTGAGCAGACAAAAGATGAAGGAGATACATACCTACATAAAAGAGACAACCAGATCTGATGAAGGCGTGTGAAATCTTACTATTAATCGTCTGTATAACCCCGATAGAACACTTCGAAGAAACAAAATACCCTAAGGGGCCGTTTGCTTATAGGATAAACACAAAGCTAATTAGTACATGAATAATTTTGATTAATGATCTAATTAATTTTATATAATGTTTAGCTGATAAATAAAATAAAAGTTATTCATGTGTTATTTTTATATAGTAATGTTTAATTGGAAAATTTTTAAAGGGAAAAGTCATAAATTTCCCCTTCAATTTGTATTATAACGATTAATTACATATTTTTACTATTTAAAAGTAAATTTATTTACCCCTAAAATTGACGGGGCAAATTTTTTTTAAAAATAACTAAATATGCACGTCAGAAAAAATAAAGCATAGAAAAAGTAAAATTGAAAAAAATTAAAAATCAACCTCTTTCATTCTCTTCTTCTTCACTCCTCAGTCCTCACTCATTATCTTCTTCTACTTCACACCTTACCCACCATCCTCTTCTTCTTCACACCTCACCCATCATCCTCTTTATCTTCATTCTTTATTTTAATCGTTTACCTTGTGTCAAGAAGAAAATCTTCTTCTTCTTCACACTGATACCAAGAATCATTTTCCTCTTCTTCGAAGGTTCCCAATTTCAGCAAATCAATCATTTTTTATTTTAAATCTTAGATTGTTGATTTTTAATTTATGAATTGAGTTTTCTAAGTTTGAATCTGATTCAAATTTTGGGATTTTCGAAGATGTTCCTAATTATAATGTTTAAGATTCAAGATAGATGTCAATTTCAATTTTTTCTGATAAAATTAACTAGATTCGAAAAAGATAAGAAAAAGGAGTTTGTCTTGGTGTTTGTTGTTGGTGACTGATTTGGGTTTGCAAGTTGTTTTGTTGTGGTTTAGGTGACTGTTTGGTGGCTATTTAGGTGGATGTATAGTAATTGTTTGATGGTTGTTGATGTCTTTTAGTTCATCAGTAAAAAAACAGTGAATGTATTGTGGAAGTGGATAATAATAATTTTTCTGGTGAGATTAGAGATGAAGTGAGTGAGATTATGTGAAGAAGATGTGATTATTAGAGAATTTTAATAATTAATTAGTATAAAAATATAGTTAAAAAAAGAAAAATTAAATCATAAAAAGAAAAAATCAAAAAAATATAAAATGTTATCATTTCTGACATGGCGCTAATTGTAACACCCTATTTTTTTTTTTTAGCTAAAATTGAGTCATTCTTCATATGATATAAGATTGTAATTGATTACTCTAGTTTGAGCATAGGCTTTAGAGTCAATTTCTTAGCGTGAAAATAGATTTGAAGATGGAGTTGTGACAACCCCTCCAGATGGGCTCACATACTCAGGTATTGTTTATGTCAAGGTCAGCTAGTTCGCCCTCTTTTCTAATCCCTCTTCACGCTGCAGTGCTACGGGAAATCAAACTCGTTACCTCAAGCTCCTTTACACTCTCCAACAGGAGTCGCCTTTCACCAATAGTTTCAATATTATGTCTTGAGCGCATAATTTGTCTTGAGTGCATTGTATACAGAAACCAAACAAAGAAATCAATTACAATTAATAGTCACTACCTTATCGCCAAAGAGAATAATAAGAATTTAAACAAAACAAATAAAAATAAAAATAATAAAGCAATTAACAAGACAAAAAACTCAAAGAAAAATAATTGATAGTGATTTATTTAACATGTATTAATTATTTTATTTGTTATAAAATAATATACATTTAAAATTAAGTTAATAGGGATGATGAGTGTATAATTTATAATTTTAATATATGTATAACTAATATTCACATAACTTAGTCCACTTTCTATTCCACATAAATTATACATAGATTTTCTCATAAATTATGTAAGTATTAATTGTGTACGCTTACAAAAAGCACAATCAAACACCTTATAAAAATAATATATAAATAACTTTTATATAACTTTTAAAAACCTACAACCAAACATTGTATAAAATTAATACATGAATAACATTTATTCTAATTATTAATCAAATATGATATAAAATTAATTCATAAATAATCAAATTATTCATGTATTAGCTTTAGCCTTATCCAACTACCAAAAAACCCCAAGTAGAACATAAAAAAATATGTATTTTTATTGTTACTATTAATTAATTTTTTTTGAACATCTTGTTGCTAATCACTTACTAATTATTATGCACATATTTTCAAAAATTTATTATTGATGTAATTATAAATAAAAATCATAGACTATTAAATTTACAGTTATTTTTTATTTTTTAATTTGTCTAATTCATTCCAATTTGAATTAATCATATTTTTAATAATGATTGTAAGATTGTAATTATTTGAAATGATTTTTAAACATTTCAAGATCAAACTAATAAGATTATCAAATGATTAAATTTTTTTATAATATTTTTAACTTTGAATACATTCTAATCATTATAGTATTGATTTTTGTAATTAAAAGTATTACGAAATATTACATATGTAAAATAAAAATGATATTCTAATTAGCATATTTAATGAAGTGAAGTCATAATTTTATTTTAAAATATTTTTTGAATAATTTTGATAATTTATATAACAACTTATTTTATTAAAAAAGTTTTTAAAACTATAATCAATAAGAGAGCTTTAAACATTTTTGTTGTTATGTAATGTACAACAATTTATAAATATTTATTCTTACCTTACAAATATTACAAAAAAATTATACAATCAATTAAAAAAAATTTATATATATTACTACTTATATAGAAAGGAGAGTTGAGCTCATTGTTTACCCTGGGTTATGGGTATTTTAGGGATTTTTTATATTATTTGCATTGTTTTGTCTGTACCTTAATGCTTTTGTCTTAGCTTAACTAGTTATTGTAAGGGTATTGTTGTTATTTAATATTTTCAGTTGTTATTTTCTTTTGTACATTATGAAGAAAATATTAAATTGCTTTAATTAACTTATCTAACAGTCCTAATACGACTCTATATTTCGAATTGATGTGTAGTCAGTTATGTTTTAGTAGTTAATGGATAAGGACAATTTATGGGAAAACTTATATAGATATACCAGATTAAGAAAATATTTATTATTTATAGCAAAAGTAATTTATTTTCATTGAACACTTTTAATACAGATTTAATTTATATTACAGAAAACTATTTATTTTTACTGAATACTTTTAAAACATTTATATTACAATTTTAATTCATATTACAGAATACTATTTATAAAACATATTTAATACAAATTATTGAATGCATAATTCACTTTTAATACAAGTGCAGATTTATATTGAATTCGTAATTCACTTTTAATAGAAAGTGTAAATTTATCATAGTATTACTATATATTGCTATAAATAATAATAAATAAATAAAAATATCGCTAAATTTAGTAATTATTTATTAAAAATATCCATTTAAGTAATTTTTCCATTTATGGGTCTCAATATTCTGCGGCCTTTTTGGACCCACTCAAATTTTATAGTCCACCTATATTAACATAGTTGAAGAAGATGTTCATTTATAATTTTTTAGTTTACTATTTTATTTACATATTATAACAAATCAAGACAAAATTATTATTTTTATTTAATGCTATTTTTATCATTAAATAACTTTATAAAGTAATAATTGCTAATTTCAAAATATATTTAATAAAATTAATTTAATAAAATAAACTCTGAATAATTTTGTTTAGTCTTGTAAAAATTAGCAGTGATCCTTTCTTGATAGAGTAAAGTAAAATTCAATTGGTGGAAAAAAAACAAAAACAATTTATAATTAATTCTATTAAAATAATTTTTTATCAGTGTTATTGCATTACACGAGACACTATAAGAATAATTATATTATTAACAGATATAAATTTTAAAAAGATTTTTTAAATAATGCTAACTAGATCTATACGGAAATAACACATTCTTTTTTGAACTATAACTTTAAAATAAAAGTTCAAAGCAACAAAATTTATGATTTAAATTTAAAAAAACTATATTCTAAATAGAAAAAATTATGTGGGTGAGTATTTCTTAAAAAGTAATTACTCATTTTCGCGATACTTTTATTTATTATCATTTATAGCAATAAATAGTAATGTTATAATAAATTGACACTTGTATTAAAAGTGAATTATGTATCCAATATAAATATTTTTTAAGTGCTTAAAATATATTGTGCTTATTTAATAAAAATTGACGCAATATATATAAAAGAACTTCTTTATTCAATTTAACATAAATTTCATTAGTTACAATGAACTTAATATACACGGTTAGATTGGGCCATGCTCATCACGAACACACCAGCAGCCGAAGAGAGGAGGAGATCAGGAGATCAAATATAACAGCGCAACAACGGACGAATGACAAAAAGGTATCCATGTAAAACTATATCATGCGGAAACAAGTAAATTTCTCGAATCTAAAGTCTATAAATACAAAGCCTTGACTAATCAAGGCATTGATACACACCCACCAGAAAATCCAGCAACGGGAAAAGGGTAGTCAAACCAAGGCCCAAGACCAGACAAATTGCTACACCAATCACTCCGAGCAATAAATGATGACGTCACTCATGTCGACGTCACAACCGCCAAAGGACAGAGAGCTACAGGAACAAGAAAATATAATAATATTAAATCTTTTGTGCCTACCACAGACGACCACATCACTGGGTCAGAGGGGGATACTGTTAAGGGTACCCCTATACCGCCCCCTACTATGACCCCTACAGGCACTCTTTCCCAACAGAACAAATTACCACACAAATCACAATTAAACATCCCAATAATAAATTCTTATCCATTAATCACAGCTACTGCCTCGCTGGAACTTGCCAATACCCCCACACCCAAAATCTTTGGAAAATAACCCTGAATAAATAATCATAAATGACACATCACCAATATCAGATCTCGAAAAAACAAGTTAACCAATGTCCTTTGTCCTACGGACGCCCCAAACACTTCATATATAGTGAGTACACTATTTCTAGGAGAAAGCTAAAAATAGAAAATCTCACACTAACTATAAATCAACCCTCTCCCCAAAATGCCAAGACTACCACTATCATCCGAGAGGAGAAGAGCGGCCCACAGACGAACCCCTCTTCCATTCAACACTCAAAACTCTCCCCCTCTGCCACTAGCAAACATGGAACCCCACCCTCAGGACATGCCTTTCCCAACCTCTCCGGTGACGTTAGGGGACCACACATTTTACGCGACACTAGCATCGAAACCAAATCTGACCCCCCACTCTTGGCTAGGGATGAGCCTTCAAGGACAAGCCTTATCCTTCAGTGCAACAGTAAAGGAACGGAATGTGGTAATCCTAGTACAAAATCCAACATTCCTAGCTCAGGTGGTCTCAGAAGGTATGAGGTTGGCGGTCCAAACATATAACAACCATATTTGGTTATCAACTGTACTGCAACCACCAATGAACTTCCATTTTCCTCAGTTCCCTTTCTATCACCACCCAACATGGGAGAGGCCACTTTTCAACCCATTGAGTGTACCTCCGAACATCGACCCTCTGAACCCCTTCCCATCTTCCTACACCCGTACCAGATACCGGAGGAGATGAGCTACCTATGGAGCAACATAGGGACTCCTCCCTTTTTTCAGACAACGATAACCAGCATGGTGACGGAGAGTCCACCCCAAGTAGTCCCCAACATCAATGTTCACATACCCCGAACAACACCACAGGTAAATATATCTCATCACAACCCCATCCCCTCTCACCCAGTAACATCTCTAGGACGGGAAGTAAATCGACAAGAAATAGAAGATGCGCTAAAACTAATGAGGGAGACTCGAACCGAAATATCCATACTAAAGGATATAAAAATAGTCATATTCAAAGAGAGATTCGAAAAAAAATTCATACTCATTTGTCTGCCCTTTCTATCAAAAAACTCACTGGACATAAGGGTTCCGAGCAACAGGACAGTAGGGAATTATGTAGCGATCCTAAATCCAACTTTGAGGAGAGAGGATTTGAGAGAGGGCGGGAACATCCCCCACAACCAAACTCTAACCCGATCCATGAATCTAATAACATGGAACTGTAGAGGGTGCAATGAGGAGGACTTTAGGAGAAATCTTAGAGCATTACTAGACTGACACAAACCTCCACTAGTAGCCTTGGTTGAAAGAAAAATGAACGACCACCAATCCTTACTAGAAGCTTTCCCCTATTATTCCCAACAGTCGGAAGATCAGGAGGACTGACATTGTTGTGGGACGATGAAATTTTAGATTTGGACGAAATATCAACAACAGGACAAGAAATCCATGCAATGATCAAGGTAAGTATTTTCGACACCCTATGGCTTTTTAGTGTTATTTATGCAGGAAACCACAAAGAATCCCGCCGAATACTCTGGAAAAACTTAAAAACCATTAAAGATAACTTCCATGGGAAATGGCTACTGGGAGGGAATTTTAACGAAATTCTCAGCGTAGGAGAAAAAATAGGGGGCCTACCTATAAAAAATAAAAATTCAAAAGATTTCTGGGATACAATAAACTACTGTGAATTAATAGACATAGATTTCAAAGAAAATCGCTTCACATGGCTAAATAAACGACTCAAAAATAAATCAAAATTAATCTACGAGAGGCTAGGTAGATTCCTCGCAAATGAAAAATGGCTACACAAATTCCCAGATGCTATAGTACATGAAACCACTCCACTTTTGGAAACATCTTTCACAAACTTAAAACAGTAAGGAGAAGACTAGAGGGAATCCATAAGTCCCCCCACTACGGTCACAACAGTTTCCTAACAAACCTTGAGGAAAAACTAATAAAAGAGCACAACTATTTACTCCGGATAGAAAAGAACTTCTGAAAACTAAAATCTCGAATCAACTAGCTCAAGGACGGGGATGCAAACACTAGATTCTTCCACACCTCAACCCTCAATAGACGAAGGCATAATAAATCTTAGCTCTACAACAGGAGGAAGGAAACTGGACATACGATCAAAGTGAGATCCAAAGCATAACACTTAACTACTTCAAACATCTTTTTACAACTAGCAAAACACACGCAAGCCTCCACATCAGAAACACCCAAACAAATGGTCGACCCAAATGTAGGCAACATACCTACAGATGAGGAAATATTACATGCAATACACTTCTTCAAACCTCTAAAAGCACCAGGGCCAGATGGCCTTCATCCACTATTTTACCAAAAATATTGGGGAATCGTGGAAAACTCCACCATTAATCTTTGTCGAGAAGCTTTCAAAACAGGGCGCATCCCACACGAAATAAACAAAGCACATCTCTGCTTAATACCAAAAAAGCCTAATGCTAGTAACCTAAAAGACTTTAGACCAATAAGTCTATGCAACACAACCTATATGGATAAACTCATTGGACCTGGACAAACCAACTTTCTAAAAAATAGGCAGGCATCGGACAATGCTATTATCATTTAGGAAATATATACACACTTCCAAAAATGAAAGGCACCCGAGCCAACATGTTGCTTAAAATAGACCTAGAAAAAGCCTTCGACAAACTAGAGTGGTCCCTACTTTACGATACTCTCCACCTCTTCAAATTACCCCATAACCTTATTAAACTAATTATGTCATGTGTCACAACTAGTAACATAGCTATCCTAGTAAATAGGACTAGAACAGACTACTTCGAACCATCCAGGGGAATAAGACAAGGTGACCCCCTATCTCCCTATCTCTTCATTATGTGCATAGAGACTCTCTCACTAAAAATTGAAAAAGAAGTCAAATTAAAAAATTGGGACCCAGTCAAAATATCCAGAAAAGGACCCATAATCTCCCATATGTTTTTTGCAAACGATTTAATGCTAATAAGTCAAGCCAATACCAAAAGCAGTAAGTGCATATAAAGAGTCATGAAAGAATTCTGCTCAACGCCAGGGCAATCAATAAATATCGCTAAATCCAAACTAATCTTTTCAAATAACTGCCCTGAAGTAACAAAAGAAAAAATCTCAAAAAACTTACAAATAGGATATGGGAAACAAATCGGGAAATACTTAGGTTACCCCATCTCAGCAAAAGGAACCCACATACATAACTATCAATTCTTAATCAATAACATGAGAAAGAAATTAGCATGATGAAAAATAAAATTTCTCAGCATAACAGGGAGAACAACCCTAACAAAATCATGCTTAAACAGTATACCAACACATGTAATGCAAACAACCAAACTCCTCGCACCCATAACAAATGCAATGGACAAAATACAATGAAACTTCATCTGGGGAACTACTATGGATAAAAAAAAGACTACACTTAGTAAAGTGGGATAGCATTACACAAAGTAAAGAACATGGGGGGTTGGGCCTACTTAGGCGGGCATAAAAAACCGCGCCCTGCTAGCAAAACTAGCATGGAGAACCAACTCAAACCCTTCAACGCTATGGGCTTCGCTCTTACTAAGTAAGTATACAAATGAGAACAAACTCAGTGAGCATACAAAAGCCTTAAAACACCATAGCAAACTATGGAAGGACTTAATGGAAAGATGGGACATCAGTAAAAAAGATATGCAATGGGTTATTGGGGATTGCACCATAGCGACATTCTGGCACAACAAATGGCTACCTAACGAACAATCCATGAGAAGCCAAATTCAAAGACCACTAAGAGAAATGACACTAGAATAAAATTCTGTGAAATTGTGACTACGGGTACAATAAACACACAAAAAATCCCCTTCAACTTGCCGCAAGTCATCATAGCAAATATTAGAAATACATATATGTCCCCAACAAAGAAGGACACAATTACATGGGAACCTAGTACAAAAGGCACCCTCACTACCTCTTCAGTATACAAGCTTCTTAATGGTTGTGACAGTCCCCCAACGTTAGACTTTAAATGGATATGGAAACTAGACTGCCCGAACATAATAAAATTCTTTATCTGGCTATGCCAACACAAAAGACTCCCAACGGGCAGTTTTCTCTCCAAAATAGGGATAAAAGATAGCGATCTATGCTCCGTATGCAATAAGCCAGAATCAATTCTTCACATCTTTCTAGAATGCACCAACGTGAAAAAACTCTTGAAATATATCAATTGCCTACATCACATCAACCAAATCCTCCAACACCATCAAGACAACTGGCTACATCACCTACGGGGTTTGCAAACCACCATCCCATCAAACACAATCTCCTGTAATGAAGCTTTCCCTTTCTTCATGTGGAGCATATGGTTGAAAAGAAACGAAAGCACATATGAAAATCAAAAGAACCATATGTGCATCAAAACAACCATAATAAAGGCCATAGAATACCATACCATAAATAAAAATTCCCAACAAAGAGCCAACACACTTATACGCATAAAATGACTACCACCCACAAAAGGATATAAACTAAACTGTGATGACGCGTACAACAACAAGGAAAATACGGGAGGAACTGGAGGAGTCATCCGGAACGAAAATGGAAACTGGACAGTAGGCTATACAAGAAACTACAACACAGGAAACCACATAAGGGCAGAACTCTTGACCCTCATCCAGGGGCTACGCGTTGCGGTAGAAAGAAAACTAATTCCTCTAGAAATCAACACCGACTGCAACGACATCATTGACCTCATTAAAAATTACCACCCTTCATATACTAACATGATCTTTGACTGCAGGGATCTTCTCAAACAGGTGGGGAGCCCTCCCATTCGGCATAGCTACAAGGAGGCTAATAGAGTGGCAGATAAGCTAGCCAAGGAAGGAGCAGGGATAACGAAGGAAAACTCCTTTTTTTGTATGGAAGTTCCGCCAGTGTGTGTATCAAGACTTTTGGCATCAGACAAAGGAGGAACTTTTTTTGGTAGGCCCAGGGGGCCAGTAAATATATGTAATAGTTCTCTGAACGCCACCCTGCCCCGGTTAGGTCCAAACCTACCACTCCCCTATAATGACGAATATTAATTATTAATATAATTATCTTTGAATACCAAAAAAAAAAGTATGAATAAGATGGTATATGTGCTAAAAAGAAAAAAAAAGTTGTAAGAAAAATGAAATTGCCAGACTTTAAGATTAGACTCGCTTGATAATGGTGATTCGGTATACTTTAAATCCAAATAATGTTGGAGAAAGATTTTATTTCCTATTTTATATTTAGATAAATTTTAATTACTAACCTAATCTTGAAAAAAATCAATATTTTAATATTTCCTTAGGAAAATAATTAGATATTTGCCCTTTTGATTATATTAAAAATAGATAATTGTACGTCTCCATTCGATATATTTTACTCTTTTAACTATATTAAAAATAGATTGTTACTCAACTAGCTAATTTGGCTCTTGAAAACAAACTTTCACATCTAATTTAAAATATTTGATCCTTAATTATGTGAAAATAAATAATTTCCTCAATTAATAGTTGGGTTACAAAGTTACAAAAATAGGGTTAAAAGGCAAGTGAATTGGGTTTAATCATGTTTCCTTTCATTTTAGGTTAGAACCCAGAACGACAAACTAGAAAAATAATAGTGAATAAAAATAATTTATCAAAAAATATCTTTTATTTGTTGCTAGAGTGTAGAAAATATTTTTTAGGAAATAGTTTCTAACATGAAAATCAAATCCGATTTAGAACTCGACTCAATTCAAATTTCGACCTAAAATTCGACTTTTAAATTTAGA
>JBCEWC010003086.1:0-31632 GCA_038996855.1 Solanum aculeatissimum | reverse complement strand
TGTAAGAAGATTAAACAATATTTTCTTGATTTCTTCTATTTAAATGAGGTCAAGAAAAAATAAAATAATATAATTTTTATTTTTTTACTTTGTATTATTAATAATTATTTTTTTTATATAAAAAAAAAATTAACACAAAATTTGAGGCCCCCTAAAATTGGGGGCCTAAGGCATATGCCTAAAATTTTGTAAGGAAGAGCCGCCCCTGGTGGAAGGGTGCGTGGAAAGCACCCAAAATCTCAGGAAATTTCCATGTCATTACCACAAGAGGGTCTACGACCCATGGTGAAGTTCACAGACCGTACAGGTGAACCGTGAACCTCACCCTTCGAACCCAAAAATATCCCTTCTTCACGAGACAATGTACGGGTTGTATTCATCTTCATGGACCATATTAGGTCTCGTGAAAGCCGCACTTTTCCAGACCTAGACTTTGCCATTTTACGGACGTTCGTACGATCCGTGTAAGGTCCCATAAATGACCTCTTCAGAGTTTTTAGACCCTTAACTCCACAGACCCTTGTACAGTCCATGGTGCTTTGTACGATCCATATAGGATCCCCGTGAAGTGCACTTCGGCAGTTATTTTCAAGAATCAATTTGGTCTTTTCCCACTCATTTAGCTCCTATACTGCGTCGTTTTTGGGTATTTTTCTAAGCCTATAACTATCCAAACCCCTTAGTTTTCCCTCATTGACTCCAATCCTTCTACTTTAAAAATTCTTTCTAAAAATTCTCCTCAACCCAATTCAAGGAATAACAAGCTAGAGTCAAGAATTCAAGTTTCTTCTTCAAGTTTCAAGCTAAACTTCACCAAGTTACGTATGGATTCATTCATGGACTCCTTTCATCCATGATGCCCAGAGAATTATCAACTTTTTCTATGAATTGGCGTTTTGATGATCTATCATTGAATTTCATAAATTATGATTTATTCCATGATTTTGAGTTGAATTATGCATGAATTGATATTAATTCGTTGATTTTAATGTTTTCCGATTAAATTCTTCTCAATGTAATCTAGGGTTCATAAAATTCATTATGAGTTCTTTCAATTTTGATTTGATTGACATTACTTTACATGATTAATAATGATTTCATTAAAATTTCATGATTTCAAGTTGATTATTTGTGAATTCCTACAACTTGCCCCTAGTTTTCAATATGAATTGTGATCATAAATTATTAAGAACTTCATGCAAGCTTTGAAAGAGTAATCAATTATTATTAATGCTGAAAGAATGAATGATGGTGAGAAATTATTCATGGATTCAAGGTGTGATAAGTACAATCCTCACAATGACTAAATCAATGTTATAAAGTTTTACTCACCTACTCATGAATTTGAGATGTTGATAAGTATCATTCTCATATTGATCGAATAAAAGTCTTAATGAGCTACCCCAATGATGATTTAATGAATTGGATTGGCAATTAGATATTTCCTTTCCCCATGATTTATTATCCCATTGGGATTTGACTTAGCAATGAGAGGGCTTTGAGGTGGGATTCGGTCCAGAAGCTCAAAAGAGTGATCTAAGGGAATCCTAGTAGCAACCTCTAGTCCCAAACTATGTGCCACCATAAGGGCCTGTTTATGTGTAGCTAGTAGATCCACATATAGCTTATGATGATGTCCTCAAGAAGTCTACCTTGGCAAGTAGTCTCCCATTTATCCGGTGTAGGGTTAACATCGAATTCCATGCTATAGCTCATATGGTCTTATTGTTGGTTACAGTTCGTATTCCACACATGACTTAGTCTCAATTTGCTTACGTCCCTGCAAAGTATTATCATGATTATTCTATTGCATTGACCTTGCTTACATTTCACTTTATGCTTTTAAAGGATTAACTTATCATGTTATTAGCTTGGTCATACGCATATTATGTTTCATTACTCATTGCATTGCTTACATACTTGGCACTTTCCATGTACTAAAGTATATTTTCTTTTGCCTACATAGTATTATAATGTAGGGTCTGACGATCACTCTCACTCCTGCGTATATAGTTCGGATTTGCTACTCGAAGTTGATTTTAGTGAGTCCTCATGATATGAGGGTGATCCTGTTATGTTCTTTCGTTATGTTTGGACTATCTTACTACTTCATATTTTGGGTGAGCTAGGGCTTGTCCTATGCCCCCATCATAGAGTTAAGAGACATGTTAGACAAAGCATATGATGTATCCCATTTATTCGGGCCTTGACTTTAATTTTCTATTATCTAGACTCTCGTAGTTGGTACTTATTTTCCGCATTCCTTCATATAGCTATCAATTTTTATTACCTTATGTATGCAATCAATGCCAATAGGCTCGGCTGGAAATTCCTCGGGATCCTAATCGTTGTGTCACATCTAAAGCCAAGCTTGAACTGTGACAAACTTGGTATCAGACCACCAAGTTTTTTAAAGCATCCTAAGGAATCTAACATACCACATCGAGTAGAGTCTTGTTCATGGGTATGAAGCACACCACATCTATGAATAGGAGGTTATGAGGCGTTTTAGGAAAACTTCACTTCGTTCGTGATCTTGTCGTGCAATTGAGTTGTACTCTAAGATAAACCCTCTAATACTTGTTCTTTGCGATTTCAAAAAATGCCTCCAAGCAGAGAGCACCAGTTTACAGAGGATTGAATACCAATGAGGAACAAGCACTTCAAGTTACTAATGATCCATTGACTGAGCAAGCTACTAATGTCGAGTTTCGATACACTATTCAAATGTTTCCTCAAGCCATGACGATTCAAGTGAATCGCAAAGTGGTAGCTCCTCCTAATGTGGGCTCAACGGCATCTAGGGTCCAAGATTTCACAAGTATGAACCCGCCAGAATTTCATGGCTCCAAAGTGGATGAGGATCCACAAAAATTTGTTGATGAGATCCAAAAGATCGTGAATATTGTGGAATTTACTCTGGTCGAGAAGGCGGACTTAGCCACCTATCAACGTAAGAGTGTTACCCAAGTGTGGAGCGGGCTAGAGAAGCGAGTCCCGTGACTTGGCAGGAATTCAAAGGCTTGTTCCTTGACCATTTCTTTCACATTGAGCTAAAAGAGGCTAAGATTCAAGTGTTTATCAACTTAATACAAAGGGATATGAGTGTGAGGGAGTATGCCCTCAAGTTCACAAAGTTATTCAAATACGTTTTGTTCATGGTTGCCGATCCTAGAGCTCAGATCAGCAAATTTATATAGAGTGTCTCAAACTTTGTGTCCAAAGAATGCAAAACGGCTATGTTGATCAAAGAAATGGACATCTCAAGGCTCATGACCTATGTCAAGCAAATTGAAGATGAAAAGCTAAGCGAGAGGACAAGGGAGTCCAAGATGGATCGTGTTGATGGTGGTGGCTTCTCTCACCAAAAGTCTGATAGTGATAATAGTCGTTCTCAAGTTGGCCTAAGGTTCTCCGGTCCTACCTCATCAAATGTTTCGAGCCAAAGAGTTGACAAGGATAGGGTGTCTAACCCCAAGGTTCAAGGAGAAGGTTAAAGTGTTCAAGCTACTCGCGCATGCAAGAAGTGTGGAAAGAATCATAGAGGGAGTGCTTGACAGCTTTAGGAGTATGCTTTAGGTGTGACAAGTCGGGTCATCATGGTAGAGATTGTAGAGGTGGAGGTGGTCAACCTCAGGCACAGTCCTAGACTCAGACTACTATAGGTCGACAAGCCCAGTAGGGTACTACTTTAGGTTCGGGTGGTGACAGTGTCAAAACAGGTTTTATGCTCCCCAGACACAATAGAATTATGAGGATTCACCGAATGTGGTCATAGGTATGTTACGAGCCCTTCAATTTGACATGTAAGCCTCACTTGATGCAGGAGCCAATTTGTCTTTTATTACTTCGTGTCTAGCTATGAAATTTGATATTAGATCCAAGATCTTACTAGAACCTTTTTCGAATTATACCCCCATAGATGACTAAGTTTTGGCCAAAAGAGTATAGAAATTGCCCAGTTTCAATCTTTCATAAAATTACCTCATGTGAACATGTAGAGCTTGACATGACTAATTTCGAAGTTATACTTCGTATGGATTGGCTTCATGGATGTTATGCTTCTATTAATCGTCGAACCCGAGTGGTTAAGTTTCAATTTCCTAATGAGCTAGTCCTAGAGTAGAAGGGTAGTAATTCTGTGTTTGAGGGTCAATTCATCTCGTGCCTTAAAACTCAGAAAATGATTTCCAAGAATTGCATCTACCACCTTGTACGGGTCAGGGATACAAATACCAAAGCCCCTACTCTTGAGTCATACCCCGTCGCCCATGAATTTTCGAATGTGTTTCCCGATGATTTATGCGGTATTCCTCTTGAAAGGGGAATTGATTTCGGTATAGATCTTCTCCCTGATACCCAACCTATCTTTATTCCTCCTTATTGTATGGTTCTGGTGGATCTTAAGGAGTTAAAGGACTAATTGAAAGATTTGTTAGATTTCGCCCCCGGGATTAGTCGGGGCTCTAAGAGACTCGGACACCCGGTGCAAATAAAAAAAAAGGTTTCATAAGGCCAAGTATCTCGCCATGGATTGCTCTTGTGTTGTTTGTCCGAAAGAAGGATGGTTCACTCCGCATGTGTATCACGATTAAGAACAAGTATCCTATTCCAAGAATTGATGACTTGTTCGATCAACTTCAATGTAAAGCTACTTTTCAAAGACTGATCTTCGGTCAGGTTACCATCAACTGAAAGTAAGGGAACGTGATATTCCGAAATCAGTTTTAGGAGTCAACATGGTCACTTTGAGTTTTTGGTCCCGTCTTTCAGATTAACAACAGCCCCCGCAGCCTTCATGAACTTGATCAATCAGGTATTCAAACTGTATTAAAACATGTTCGTAGTTGTCTTCATAGATGGCATATTGGTTTATTTCCGAAGTGAAGAGGAGAATATGGGTCACTTGAGAATTGAATTGCAACTTTAAGGGATTGTTGAATATTCGCTAAGTTTAGTAAATGTGAGTTATGATTAAGGTCGGTGGCGTTTCTTGGTCACATCGCCTCTGATGAAGGTATTATGGTTGATCCTAAAAAAACGGAGGCGATTAACAATTCGCCTGGACCCTTATCTTCTTCGTACATTCGGAGTTTCTTAGGTTTGGCTAGTTACTATAGAAGATTTGTAAAAAGATTTTCATCTATTGCTTCGCCTTTAACCAAGTTGACTCAAAAGAATGTGAAATTTCAATGGTCGGAAGCATGTGAAAGGAGTTTTCAAGAATTGAAGCATCAACTTACTTCAGCCCCTATATTGACTTTGCCAAAAGGATCCGATGGATTTGTGGTATATTGTGATGCCACAAGAATTGGGCTCGATTCTATGTTGATGCAAAATGGTAAGGAAATAGCCTATGCCTCAAGGCAACTCGAGGTTTATGAAAAGAACTATTCGACCCATGATTTGGAATTAGCATCGATTGTTTTTGCTTTGAAGATTTGGAGACACTATCTCTATGGTGTTCATGTTTATGTATTAACCGACCTCAAAAGCTTGAAACATGTGTTTAAGCAAAAGGACTTGAACCTTCGACAAAGGAGATAACTTGAATTGTTGAAGGACTGACATGAATGTTCTTTACCATTCTGGTAAGGCTAATGTGGTTGCCAATGCTCTTTAGCCTATTGTCCATGAATAGTGTGACGCATGTTGAAGAAGAAAAAAGGAATTGGTTTGTGATGTGCATAGTAGCCCATTTAGGTATTCGTTTGGTTGACTCCAATGAGGGTCATATTATTGTTCAAAATGGGTCAAAATCATCTCTTATGGGGATGTGAAGGCAAAACAAGATAAGGTTCCGATTTTAGTTGAGTTGAAAAAATTGATTGTTTAAAAAGCCATTGAGGCTTTCTCCCAATGGAGAGATGGTGTACTTCGTTGAAAAAGCCATTGAGGCATTCTCCTAATGGGGAGATGGAATACTTCGTTACCAAGGTCGTTTATGCGTTCCTGATGTTGATGACTTGAAGGAAATGATATTGTCTGAAGTTCATAGTTCTCGGTATTCGATCCATCCGAAATCCACCAAGATGTATAGAGATTTGAGGAAAGTGTATTGGTGGAATGATATGAAAAAGGACATAGCAAGGTTTGTGGCAAGATGTCCCAATTGTCAACAAGTGAAAATTGAACATCAAAGACTAGGAGGTTTAGCTCAAGACATTGAAATCCCCATTTGGAAGTGAGAAGATGTGAATATGGACTTTATAACGGGATTGGCTCATACCAGTAGACAACATGATTCGATTTGAGTTGCAGTGGACTGAATGACCAAGTCGATGCACTTTCTGCCCGTTAAGACTTCTTACTCCTCTGAGGATTATGCAAAGATGTATATTCAAGAACTGGTGAAGCTTCATGGTGTTCCATTGTCAATTATTTTGGATCATGGTACTCAATTCACTTCATAATTTTGGAAGTCTTTTCAAAAAGGTCTTGGTATAAAGGTTAAGTTAAGCACTATTTTTCACCATCAAACCGATGGACGGGCCAAAGAACAATTTAAACCTTTGGGGAAATGTTGAGGGTGTGTGTAATTGATTTCAAAAGGAATTGGGATGAGCACCTATAATTGATTGAATTTTCCTACAAAAACAATTACCATTCTAGCATCCAAATGGCCCCTTTCGAAGCTTTATATGGTAGGAAATGTAATCTCCCATCGGATGGTTTGAAGTTGGTAAAGTCTCTTTGGTAGGACCCAAGTTGGTGTTTGAAGCCATAAAAAGGTTAGGCTTATTAGGGAGTTGTTGAAGACCGCCCAAAGCCGACAGAAGTCCTATTCGTACATCAAAAGAACGAAACTCGAATTTGAGATTGGAGATTGGGTCTATTTGAAGATTTCGTCCATGATGGATATTATGCGATCTGGCAAGGGGAAGCTTAGTCCCTAATATGTAAGTCCATATCAAATTTTGAAGCATTTTGGCAAAGTGGCATATAAATTGGATTTGCCTTCGGAGTTGGCATCGGTGCATCCGGTGTTTCATGTCCCTTTGTTGAAAAAGTGCATTGGAGATCCAATATCAATAATGTCATTGAGAAGTGTGGGTGTGAAAGAGAGTCTATCCTATGAAGAGGTTTCGGTTGAGATTTCGGACCGGTAAGTTAGGAAGTTGAGAAATGAGGAAGTGGCATCCGTTAAAGTGTTGTGGAGGAACCAAGAGATTGAAGGTGCTACATGGGAGGTCAAGGACAATATGAGGACATGTTATCCTTACCTCTTTCCTTCTGTTTAAGCCCAAAGTATTAAATTATTCATGATCTACTCCTATGAATTCTTATGCTTCAACTTTTCCATGTCATTTCATATGCATGCATGTTCAGAAAACTGATTTTTCTTTTGTTATGTTTTATGCAAATTTTGGAAATCTCATGGTTTTTGCATTTTTAAATGCATCATTGTATTCATATGTTGGGATGTTAGGTGTTCCTTCGATACTCTATTTATGCTATCTTGAGTCTCATTCAAGGACAAATGATTCTAAGCGGGAGATATTGTAATACCAAAGAAGTTGGAACAGAGGAGAGTACAGAAGAACTGCTGGTGCAGTGCTCCACGGGCATTGTTCACGGCCCATGAAGCTTACCACGGCCCATGAAAGGGTCTATGGAGAGCACCCAAAATCCCAAGAAATTTCCATTTCATTACCATGAGAGGGTCTACGACCCATGGGGAAGTTCACAGACCATATAGGTGTCCCGTGAACCTCACCCTTCGGAACCCTAATACCCCTTCTTCATAGAACAGTTTACAAGATATTCATCTTCACGGACCATATTGGGTCTCATGAAGCCGCACTTTTCTAGACCTAGACTCTTCCCTTTTACGAACGTTTGTATAGTCCGTCATGGCCTGTACGGTCCATGTAGGGTCACATATAAATGACCCCTTCAGAGATTTTAGACCCTCAACTCCACAGACCCTTGTACAGTCCATGGTGCTTTGTACAGTCCGTGGTGCTTTGTACAGTCCGTATAGGACTCCCTTGAAGTGCGGCAGTGATAGATGTTTGTGTGGCTACAAATCATTTGATTAAAGATAAAACGGGCATTTTGAAATTAAATTGGTACTAAATATAGAAACGTGTCATTCTTTTTGCGATTAACTAAAAAGGAAAGTGCATCATATAAATTGGGACAGAGGGAATAGTAGTATCACATCCCCCTTCTCCTTTCTCCCTCCCCGCCCATAATGTCATTGAAAAAGGCAAATTGTAGAAAGAACAAATTCATAAGATAAACACACTTTTGAGTGAATCCAGATTGTTGGATCTGTGCGTAAGCACGGGCATTGATAATCTAGATTGGAATATATGGTACCAACATGAATTGGTTTATGTCAACAAGGTTTAAAAACATAAGATCTACTTGATCAATTTTTTATATTAAATAAAAAAGAAACCCAATCATTTCATAATTTTGGAAGCTGTCATTTCAGACAAAACCTCAAACCGTGGGAGAGAGAAGCCACGAGGCAGCAGTCATAAAAAAGAGAACCAATAGAGCAGATAAAAGGGAGCAATTATAGATTTGAATATCAGTCATTCAACTAAACCTGCATCTTCTGACCACCATCTCTCTGAGTTCCTCCACGTGTGTATCAACATCATAAAGCTGTGAATAGTACATCATTTCAGACTCACCATAGGCCAGATCAAGCTCCAAATGAGAGGTAGAGGAAATCATTATGAATTATTAAAAGCTTGTTAGAGGGAATTACAGAGCCATCATTTTTTGAGCAAAGCTAAGCTTCAGGAGTAGGTTGGCTTTTACCTCATTACACAGATCCCTGGCTAGTTTGGCATGAGCAGACTCTTGAGCAAGCTGCATATGCAGTTGCGCTTCTGCTTCCTCCTCTTCTCGTCTTTTGTCCTGGAATAAATGGAAAGATTTAAGAGATGATCATACAATATTTACAAATAAAATTATGGAGTATTGAAACACAAGCATCATTATATTAAGAAATTATGGGAGCCATACCAAAGAACAGAATTATCCAAAGTAATAGTTACCTCCTCATTAACTTTTGGCAGAAGTTGTAACCATTTCTCCTCAAATTTTTCCAGTAATGTTTTCCCCATCAGATGAACATCACTCTTTTCATCATTGTACTTCATTGCATTCTTGAACACCAGCCTAACATCAGCACAAATCTCTCTGACATGCTTATACCCAGTGCCATCCGTGGCCTCCATTTGGTTCTTTATTGTACTCAAGTCCATTGGCCTGTCAATAATCTGATAGACAGAAATCAGTTCAACTGCATAAATGAACCTTGAACAGAAACATCGTTTTTGCCAGAAATGGATCCAGAAATTCATAGAGATATGTCCAGACTTAGAAACAGGTGGGATAAGTGAGAACCATATCCGAGACCTCCGAAAGAAATTCCCCCAATCCCCAGCATTAAATTTCAAAACATTGCCTAGCAGATAGCAGACATAAAAGTATCACAAAAATAAGAAAATCATAATGTAGAAAGAATCAAAAAAGCTTTTTAAGTTTCCAAAAAAAAAAAAAAGAACCTAAATGTTTTACATCATAATAGTCATGCAACCCAAGTCCTTCAACATCAACTGGCTGCATAAAAGGCCAAGCCCATTTGTGCTGGGTGATCTGGAATGCACATTAAGAACAGATATATAGTATTACTACGAGGTCAATCAAGAAATCAAAAATTAATGACAAAATTGGAACTGAAGATATTAAGAATTGCCTGGCGCAATATTGTGCCAAACTGGCGCATAAGCTCATGCATCCTCTTAGCCGCAGCAGCCTCTCTGCGTGATGCTTCCTGTTGTAGCTTCTTAAAGCCAGGAACATGTTTATCCTTATCTTTGTGTTTTCCTGAAGAAGTATTCTTTGAGGTGTTTGGTTGCTTTATACTTGTATTCAAGTAGAACTTCTCAACTTCATTTACTCTTTGTTCAAGCTGAAAGGTACAGCATCAAGTAGTTAACTCACAAAAAATGATGGAAATTGTTTAGGAAGCAAAACCTGCCAATGCACCAATGAGTGACTAGAAGTTGCAGGGATTTGGAACTAAACCTAAATTGTAGCAGTAGAGAAAGATTTCCCAAGGGGGGAGCAGAACTATTATCAGCCAATGACTTTCAGTAGACTTGGTTCTCAAAAAAGTATGACTTTGAAAATCATGAAAGTCAAAGTTAAGCAATATCAGACTTAATTAGAAGTTTGTAAAGGCATGTTTTAACAAAGAACATGACAGAGGGCTTTCATGGGCTATAACTCCTAGTTAAGTATCACTTATGTGCACCAACAATATATACTGATATTAAGAACTGAATGCACATTCCCAAAAAGCAGGTCTTAAAAAGTGCACTAACACCTTGGGTTTTAAGGTTAATTCAGATTCTCAGCATATAGTCTTTTCTTTTTCATTCAGACCAAAGTGCAAATATTGGATAATAAAAAAGTCTACTATGGAATCTGTGGAATAATATGGATCTGTGACTAGTGTGGTGCTATCAAACATGACACTGATTTCTATCATCCTAACACTTGTGCTCTAAGGCTCTAACTAACTAAAAACAAGGAAAAACCAAACCTTAATTAATGCTATGACGTCCACGACCAACTTATAGTCAAGAATATCTCAAGTTCTTTATATTGAAGAGATCAGCTATCAGGGAATTTTGTTTCAACTTTCAACAAGGATGTACTTCAAAGTCCGACCAAGACATCTTTAGAAGATTGAAGAGACAGAGTACATATCAAATAGCATCACCTACAAAAGTAGATGAACAACTGCAACACATGGTCAGTACATCACAAAGTTCATTAGATCTATGTTGCTCGGACTCTTCAAAAAGATCGACGGGTGCATGTCGGATCCTCCAAAAATAGTGTATTTTTTAAGGGTCCGACACGGGTGCGGTAACATTTTTGGAGAGTCCGAGCAACTTAGCATTAGACTGCATATGTACAGAAGTGTTGACAATCCTTCCACATTAGGTCTATTCGCAGCACAAAAATTGCTAAAGAAGACAACCAATTAGGATATTATTGGCCTAACACATATCAAAACCAAATGGTATATGAATTGTAAATGAAAACTTGACCTGTTTCCGAAACTATATATTTCCTTGCCATGCTAAAATATTCTGGTTAGGAAGAATATGCACCTTGCACATCCTTCCTATGCATAATACAAGCACAGATTACCCCTAACAATAGACAAAAATGATGGGAGGAAAGAACTAAAAAGTTTTATTTTGCAACTTGAGTGCCCATTTCTAGCATCTGGAAGTACAGAAACAGGTAACTCGAGAGCAAGAAAGTGAGTTAGGGGCCAAATTTTTCTTGCATATCATATAAACCTGGAGACAACTGAATAGAAGATAGAGAAAGTCAAAGGACCAGCTGCTGCAGGTTTTAAATAATTTGTCTTCACTCCATTACTAGCAAACAAAATAAGCATCTCGAAATATTAACTGAATACAGAATGTGAATATACCTTCCTCTATAAAGTCCCATGTCTCTGAGCAACAAGTAGGTAATGAAAGATTCCCCCAAAATTCTTTTGGTAAGACTAGGGAGGCTATATTAAATATAAGGCTACCTCGTTTGCACAACCAAGTTTGTATGTGATTCCCTCAGCAGCTTTTCAACAATTGATGACTAGACATCATTTGTTTGCATTTAAATGGAAGCCTGAATCTTATTTATTAAAATCTCAAATCTCAGTCTTAAGTGTGTTTGTTTTTTAGGTCTTAATCTTAATTATGTCTTAATTTTAATCATTTAGATCTCAATCAGTAAATTTCTTTTTTTTTTCTTTTCATAACTACTTAATGTGTCTTAATAGATCTGAATTATTAACATCTTGAACATTGTCTTAAAGTCTTAATATTATTAAGACCATTTATTGAGGAATTTTTCAAAAAAGGCATTTCAGCAATATAACATCGACATTTACCGATATGCATCGTCATCGCTGTTCCCACCCACCACCACTATCAACTACCACCCACAACCACCATCCTTGACCGCAACTACCACCAATGACATTTACCACAAACGGCCATAACCACCATTTACCACCACCAACCACCACTATCAGCCGTCACAGTATTATCTATCACTATCATCAACCACAATTACCAGTTGCCGCCACCATACACTACAATCAACTACCACCATCAACCACCATTATCAGCCCCATCACCACTAGCTACTACCAAAACCACCACCACCACCCAACAACCACCGTCAATCAATACCCACAACCACCAACTTTGACCACATATAAATTTATTTATCCCAATAGTTTGTTGATATTGTTTTAGATTAATTAGTATTTTATTCAAATTTTATATTTATTGATTAAGGGTGTCAATTATGTTTAATTTGATGATCTCCAAGGCACTTTGAAAAATGCCATTGTAGGCCCATCTCGCCTTAGAGCTTTATCTAGAGTACATATTTTGATTGTGGCTAGGATCTCCTCTTCTTAAAATTCTTTTGCTAGTTCTGATCTCTCCTCTTTGTGATGCTAGACAAAAACCTCAAAATTGATAGTAGGCCTCCGAGGCTCATTCTCAGAGTACAGTGCTAGATAGAATCCTAGAATTTCCTCCCTGATCTGATCCATCTCTTCAATCATATCATTGTGAACTCTGACCTTGGCAATTAGCTATTCTCTAAAAGAATTTGATATTCCTGTCTCCCTCTTTAAGCCGAAAACATCCAGATCTCTATCTTCATGATGTCTCTGCTGCCATGGCTAGCTTTTGTATTTTAATCTCAGTTTTGCTGTTTAGGAAAGTTCATCTGGAATAAGTTCCCCGCTCACTATGGCTTGGTCTCATGCCAAGAGATAATCCAATGCTATGCTCCTCTACAATTCAATCTGACAAAGATTTCTTTATTCCAAGTGGTAAAATCTTTCTTGAGCAGCTTTAGTTTTTGAGTCGGAATGAAGTCAATACTGCCTCTGACCACATAGCCTTACCACCACCCCTTAAATTTTCCTAGAAACCCCTCTACTTGTAGCCATGTGTTCTCAAATTTGAAGTATGAGGTGTTTGCTTCCCAAATCTCCACTTTCTAGCATTATCGGCTTATGATGTGAAGCGACATTTGGGAGAACCATCTATTTTACTTTCCTAAATGTGTCACTCCATTCATTAGCTATTTGGAACCTGCCTATGCTTGATGCTTGGTGTGTATTTTTACCCCTAGATCAAGTCAAGTAGATGAGGCACAGATTTCAATTGCTTCAGAGAAACCTTTCATTGATTTCGATCATCTGGTGCAGCTTAAAATCATAACCGATCACCCACTACTCACTCCAAAGTCCTCTGATTGCGGCAAGTTCGTTCCACAGCTCCTCGCTATTAGGGTTGGTGTGAGGGTCCTGGAAATTTTCCAGTATATAAGAAATTGTTAAGATCCATTTTGCACTCCTATATAGCTCCACCTTCTCATCTCAAAGTATTATCACACCACCCCTACAGTTAGGGTTGGACGTTTGGTCGGTTCGGTTTAGTTCATTTTGATAAAAATGGAAACCGAAACCCAACTGAAATTATTTTGGTTTGGTCTGGTTTTTAAAATTTTGATTTCGCTTTATTTCGGTTTGGGCATTTTCATGTTGGGATCTCTGAATGTGTAATAACTGGATTTATGTTGTTCATGTCAAATATGTCCATTTTTAAAGCAAAAGCTGGGAGCCCAATTCATTAAAAAGAAATTGGTCCAACAAGAGGCCCAACTTAAAGAAATGAGAATCTGACATGTCTACTTACTTGGGATAGGTATAGGCAGTTATGGAGGAATTTGAAACGTTGATGTAATTGGGATAGATATAGGCAGTTATGGAGGAATTTGAAACGTTGATGCAAGTCATTACGAACGTGGAAAAACAAGAGTACAGACAAATGTTGCTTCTAGTTCTTGTACTTGTTAAGCTTCCAACTAACCGTGATTCGATGCGTGATTAGATTTTAGCTAGTTCTATGGTTCCTACTATTGATAAATTATTCTCTCAATTGCTTTGTCTTGCGGCGCCTCCCAATCACAAGGTGGTTTCATCACCCACCATTGACACCTCTATTTGCTCATATCAAACCACAGAAAATCGAACATTTCAATCTATGGAGAATCGGCGAGGAAGTCATTTTGAAAAATCTCGACCTAAGTGTAGTTATTGTCATAGGCTTGGACAAACTCGTGACATATGTTTAACTCTTCACGGTTGACCACCCAATAATGCTCAAAAGGAATATAACCACCTCCTTTAGTATCGAGCAAGTAAGCAAACATCTCCACAAGTAGCCTCTGTTACTCAGCCTGATCGTCTATCAAACAATAATCATATGGCTAAAATAGAATATGATGAGTTCTTTCGGTATCAAGCAAACAAGTAGACGTCTCCACAAGTAGCCTCGGCTGCTCAACCTGATGCTTCAATTGCTAGTAATTCCTTTATTTGTGTTTCACAATCTAGTACTCTTGGATCATGGGTCATGGACTCATGCGCTTTTGATCACATTTCTGGTAATAATTCACTTTTTTTTATATTGGTAATTCATAATCTCTTCCTGCTATTACTTTAGCCAATGGACTCGAAACAAATCCAAAAGGAATTGGACAAGCCAAACTCATATCCTTTTGTCACTTTAAAATCTATTCTTTATGCCTCTAGTTGTCCTTTTAATCTTGCATCTGTTAGTCATTTGACGCGTGCCCTACATTGTCCCATAATAATTTTTGATAATTTTTTTCTCATGTAGGAACGCAGTATGGGACGGGTAATTGACATAGGACATAAATCACAAAGCCTTTATTACCTTACCTCTTCTAAGTCCTCCACAACATGCTCCATTATAGATCCGCCAGAACAAATTCACGAAAGTTTGGGACATCTGAGTCTATCCAAGCTATCGAATTTGTCTAGTTTATCTACCGTCCCAAGTCTATCCAAGCTATCAAATTTGTCTAGTTTATCCTCATTAAATTGTGAGTCATTTCAACTTGAGAAGCACACTCAACTACATTTTACATAGTGTTGAAGGTCATTTAGAGTGTATTTTTTCATTAGTTCATTCCAATGTTCGGGATCCTAGCAGAGTCAGTTCAACCTTAGGATTTCATTAATTTGTTAGTTTCATTGATGATTATCCAAAATGTATTTGAATTTTCTTAATGAAAAGTCTTTCTAAGTTACTTTTTGTATTCAAAAGTTTTTGTTCTTAAATACAAAATCAATTTGGTGTTTCTATTCATATTTTTCATAGTGACAATATCTTCTAATACTTATCCTCCCAGTTTCAGGAGTTTATGACTCACCAAAGAATTATTCATCTAACATCTTGCATGTACACCCTTAGCATAATGGGGCACAGAAAGAAAGAACATGCATCTCATTAAGACTGCTCACACTTTTCTCATAGGATCCCATGTTTCGTAGCGTTTTGGGGCCGATGCAGTCCTCACATCTCACTATCTAATTAAAAGAATGCTCACATCTTCCTTTCATATTCCTGTTCCTATTCTAATACCTGGGGCGAAGTTTATTCGAAACAAGAACTTGATTTTGTTGCTCATAGAGAGTCTAGTAGCCTTGTATGTCAATTTCACTAGTCACTCTATGGTCTGAAACAATCTCTTCAACCCTAGTTTAGGAAGTTCAACACAGTAATTCAGGAGTTCGACATGACTTGTAGGGGAGTTGATCAGTTCGTGCTTTTTCGATATTCTACACCAAATTGATGTGTTTAGTTGGTGGTTTACATTGATAAAATCATTATCACCGACAATGATCAAGATGGTATCACTAATTTGAAGCAACATCTACTTCATTATTCCAAACTAAAGACCTCGACATACTTTAGTATTTTCTAGGTATTGAGGTTGTTCAATGCAGATCAAGTATTGTTATTTCACAATGCAAGTGTATCTTAGACATTCTTGAGGAGATAGGAATGATGGGATGTGGACTCATTGACACTCCTATGAATCCAAATGCTTAACTCCTCCCAGGACAAGGGGAGCCACTCAATTCCTAAAATGTATAGGCAGTTGGGAAGTTGAATCATCTCACAATGACTAGACTTGACATCTCTATTCCTGTGAGTGTTGCAAGTCGGTTTATGACTTCCCCCTCTAATAGTCGGTGGGATGAGGTTGTTTGAATTTTGTGATATATAAAGACAGTTCCAGGTAAATGACTTGTATGCACCAGCTTGAGAGTGTTAGAATAGGAATAGGAAAATGAATAGTATATAAATCCTACTTGGAAAGGATTGTAATAGTGTCTATAAATAGGGTTTCAGTGTAATAGTGTAGATACACAATTCAATAATATTTTTCTCCTACATCTCTCACAACCTTGATATAGTAAGCACTCTTTGCCATCATATTGACAAAATCTTTCAACAGATTAAATCTCATCAGTATATGCCTATTACGCAGAAAATCTATTTGGCACTCTCCTTTAATATTGCATCGCTTTGGTATTTGTTTCTCAGTTCTTCCAGATCTGGCCATCCATACGAGAATTTGCCTACTACAGCATATTGCAAATTCTATATGGTGTTCATTCTACATACCTCGGATATTGACCACTTAACAATCGGAATACCATCAACATATGATAGTTTCTTGATTGGAATTGGTTCCACACCAATTTGTGTGGTCTGTTTTGGTATATTCATCAATGTAGGTTTATTAAGGCAACAAAATTAAATTGTGTTGAGGGTTGATCTTAGGGGCTGGAAAGGCTTTTTGGATTGGCTATGGGGTTAATGTGTGGGAATTGAGAGGTGGAGCAATGGAGGGTATCTGACCAACCAATGTGGGTGGCTGACCACCAGCCACAGCCATGTGTTTTAGGCAATATTAGGGTTAGGCATTTAGGAGCGAGACGAGAGTGTTCCAATGTCTTGTTGATCTGAAACTAAAGGTGCCGTTTCGATGTCCGTAATTGCAAAATTTCTCCTTAAGCTGCTATTTGATCTTCACTAATAAACGCATCTAATTCTTAGTACAATTACTCCTCTTAGTTATCTTTTTCGTGCTTTTATCTTGGGACAGTGCAAAATAGTATATTTAGATTTAAAATAACCCAAATGAAAAGTAAGAAATTGAAATACCCATCAAAAAGAAGTCAAGATCGAAGGATTGGAATTACTTTGAAACATAAAACATTCTCCACCCTAATAAAAAGAACCATCTCAAAATGAAACTTACTTAAGAATTCATTGGAAATTACATTTAATTAAAAAAACTACTACTTTGTTGTCAGGAAATTCAAACATCAAATAATGACAAGAGGGACCAGTGCATGGCTATTTTAAGATATTTTAGGGATCGTTTGGTAGAGTGTATAAGAATAATGCTAAATAGAGTGTATAAGAATAATGCTAAATAGAGTGTATAAGAATAATGCTAAATAGAGTGTATGAGTAATGCTTAAATTAGTTATGGAGAGATTATGTTTTATGCATTGTTGGTTCGGTGTATTAAAAATAACACGAATTGCATAATTTTTAAAAATTATACATTTATTTACAAAAATACCCACCATAAATACGGTGGGAAAATGTAGAAAAAGTTTTAAGGGGCAATGTACCTTTAACCATTCTAATGCATGCATTAAAAGCCCTTGCATTACTAACACCATGGATTTCCATGCATTAGTATTACACCCTTAAATACACAATAGACTGTATAACTAATGCAGGCATTAGTTATACATAGGTTGAAAAATTGCACTAAACAAGGTACTACTAATACACAAAGCTAATGCATGCATTATTTTTTCTAATATACTCTACCAAAAGACCTTAACTGAACAATCATTTCTTTGTAAGTTTTTTCCTCAAATCGAATGTAGTAAGAGGGAATCTCAAAATTCATACATGCATTTCAAAAGAAATTTTTTCAAATGTATAGTAAAATTCACATGGTTAATGAGGAGATAGTTACGCATGTAATTAAACTAGTGCTGCATTTTATAAAAGTAGTGCAACATCCAAAATGAGAGGGCATATAACATATATGCATAAGTTTGCTAACTCGGTTTTCAACTATTTAAAAAAAAAATGAAAACCGAACTGAAAACAGAATTTTTAAAATTTCAAGGTTTATGGAACCTGCCCCTTTTGGTGCTATTAACCCCTGTTTAGAGTTTTTCACCCCATCGCAATTTACCAATAATGTAAAATTTCTCCAACTCTATTTCCTTATTTGATTTCTTTTTCTTAGCTTGCTCGCCTGATAATTTTTTGTGTTGTAGTTTCAACTGCCCTTTTTGCTCAATATGCAGGATTACATCCAAGAATTCATGCTCGATGGATTTTGAATAGTATAAGAGTTCTATTCAACCTTGTGTCATGAGAGAGTATATGAGAATGGGAGAGTAATCAGAATTAGAGTGACTGACTAGTGATCTCGATGTTGGAATCACTCCACAACAAAATTTAAGGGTTGGAGTCCTCATCATGTACATAAGAATGGTGAGAGTGCAGGCGGACCAGATGAGCTTACAAGTTTGTTCTTTCAAACATGTTAGGAAATAATAGGATAGGACATTACTAATATGGTTAAGGCTTTCTTTTATGGAGCTGAACTTCCAAAATGTATCACTCATACTTATCTGGTTTTATTACCAAAACAGGATTTGATAAATTCTTTAAAGACATGAGACCAATAAGCGTGAGCAATTTTGAGATCAAAATATTTTCTAGATTGATCCATGAAAGACTGGTGAATGGTTTATCTAATATCATCTCTCTAAGTCAGGCTGATTAGTAAAAAGAAGAAGTATGGTAGAGAATGTGCTATTCACTCTGGTGATATTTCAGATATTAGATGAGGACAAAAACAACCAATGTGGTATTGAAATTAGACATGGCTAAGGCATATGATAGGGTTTCCTAGCTGTTTTTAATTAAGGTATTAAGAAAGATTGGTTTTTATTGGAAATACTGATTGATACGATTTTCAGAATCATAAGCAACAACTGGTATTCAATTCTGACTAATGGACGACAGCAGGGTTTTTCTTCCAATCTTCAAGAAGGGTGAACCAGGGGATTTGCTATCACCTACATTATTTATTTTGGCAGTTGAAGTGCCAACAACAAACTAAAATGCTCTGCACAAGGTACCACAATTCAGAGGATATGGCATGCCTAGATGAAGTCCCAAGGTGAATCATTTGGGACATCTAGATGATATGATAGTATTCTACTCAACTGACCTTTCTACATTACAATTAGTCAGGTTGGTATTGAGGAACTATGAAAAGACTTCTGCCCAAAAAATAACAAAGAACAGAGCTCAGCATATATCCATCATAATGTAACAAGAGATATAATTATCACTCTGGAGGTAACTACTAACTACTGGAATAGGAAGAAGGAATTCCACTTTTACATATTTAGGGTGTCCATTCTAGTACAACAGAAGGAAGGATTTATATTATGTTATTTTTGTGTAGATCATGAATAGGCTTCAATCTAGGAAGGGGAAAATGTTATCTTTTGGGGGAAGGGTTGTCTTGATTAAACATGTCCTTCAGAGTATGTTTATTCATATGTTATCAGCATTAAACCCTCCTGGATGTATTACAAACCAAATGCATAAAATGTTCGCAAAGTTTTTTGAAGTAACACTATAGAAGGAAAGAGTAGACGATGGGCATCATGACCACACTTACGATTACCAGTGCTGGATGGGGTTAGGTTTTAGATCTCTACATGATGTTTCTATGGCTTTATACTGAAAACTTTGATGGAATTTGGAACTTATCATTATTTTTTTTAATCAAGGACAAAGTAACAAGCACTGTAAAAAGGTGAATGCAGTAGTGGCACAATGGAAATATGGATCCCAGACATGGAAGAAGATATTACAGGCAAGGAGTTAATTGAACGTCAGTTTTGGTGGCAAACAAAGATTGGAAATGCACAATACTACATCTGATGACTACTTTGATGAGAGTAGTAGTTTATGAAGTGATGAACAGTGGAAGATGGAATACTGGCAAGCTGGCAGAACTTCTACCAGAGGATATAGTGCAGCACATCATAAATATGATACAGCCCCCATGCTTAGAGAAAGATATGGATAAACCTTGGTGGTTACAGGACACAAAAGGGGGATTCTCAGTGAAGTCTGATTGGAAATATCTAAGGCTTAGAGGACAGACGATGGAGACATACAAATATATGTGGATCAAAGGGCTTCCTTACAAAATCTCATTCTTTGAAGAAAACGAAGATGGGACCCATGGGGATTTCAATGGAGATTTCGATTGAAAAAACAAGAGAACAGGAAGAGAAGAAAGAAATTATGGTTGCAGAACAACCGGAAGGCGGCCAAAGCTTAACACCAGAAGAAGCAATACCACTGCAAATTCAATTCCCAGAAGAAGAAAATTCTGGTTTAAAAATTTCAGACTGGATACAACAGAATATAATCCGACAGTTCGGAATTTGGAGTAAATTTTAAGGGGTGAGAAGAAAAAGCAAAAGACCTGTTGATGAAGATAGAGAGAATTATACAAGGAGATAGGGGAAATCAAAGTGAAGAGAGTAATGGTATAAGAAGGAGGTTACAAGAATTGAAAAGTCTACAACTGGAAACAAAATTCATGAGTAATGGTACTAGGAACAGAGAGGGGGTATCTTGCCATCATGGATCAATGAATGTGAACATAACATGGGGCTGAACTATAGGAGGAAAAGAAGTATGATTAGGAATATGTTGAGAATCTAGAAAGCTGACATAGTTTGTCTCCAGGGGACCAAACTGAAAGGAGATATTGCAGCTTATGTCAAAGAAGTTTGGGGCAGTAGATGGGCTAATCTGGAGGCAAGTGAGACAAGGAGAGGGATAGTCATAATGTGTGACAAAAGAATCTGGGAAGGGGTGACAAGTAGTGTGGGGAAATATTCAGTATCTTGGGTGCTATGTGGGGATTTTAACACAGTAAGGTATCCCTCTGAGAAGGCCAATTGTAACAGAATCAACAGATCAATGACACAATTCTCAGAGTTCATTGAGGATCTGAAACTGATGGACCTTGACTTAGCTGGGGGAAATGACACATGGAGGAGAGGGGAGAGACACACCACAGCTGTCAGATTAGATAGATTTCTGTTGTCAGAGATTAGGATTCAATTTTCAGGCACATCAAACAATCAGTTATGCAGGGGATAGTATCAGACCATGCCCCAATATTTTTACAGTGTGGAGAATGGGAGGTGACAAAGTCATATTTCAAATTATTAAAATAGAGGGCTTCAATGACAGACTAAGGAGTTGACAGGAATCTTTCAACTTCTATGGTAAAGCTGATTTCATTCTGGTTTCAAAGTTGAGGGCATTGAAAGGCAAACTAAATGAGTGAAGTAGAACAGTGAATAGCAACCTGAAATAATGAAAACAGGTAAGCCTCAGTCAGTTAGCTGAACTTCTGAACTTAAAAGTGATACAAGAACAAAGAATCTCGGAGGAAGGGGGGATAGCCTCTAAAATGTCACTCATTTCAGAGCTGGAAAGCATCGTAAATCATGAGAAAACAACCTGGAGACAAAGATCCAGGGCAACTTGGCTCAAAGAAGGGGATAGAAACACTGGTTTCTTAATAAAACAACAAACGCACACAGGAGAGTTAACACAATTGACAAGTTAAAAGTCAATGACTTGTTAGTGACTGCACCAGTAGAGGTGAAGTTTGTGATAATTGAATACTATGAGAACTTATATTCAGAGTATGAAGATTGGAGGCTCACCTTGATATAAGAGAATGTCCTATGATCAATGAAGAAAAATACATTATGTTGATGGCCCCTTTTAAGGAGCTGGAAATTATAGATAGTAGAGATCTCGTGTAGGGACAATGCACCAGAGCATAATGGTTTCAGAATGGCTTTTTCCAGCCACAGTTGGAACATCATCGGTGTGAGAAATATTGGAGAAGAATATTATTGAATTGTGTCACTACATTATTACATTGAGACCCTATTTATAGATACTATATTAAACTCTTTTTCCAGCTAGGATACTATAATACAATCTTTTTCTAAGTAGGATTCTATATGTTATTCCTATTCCTAATTCCTATTCTAAGTAGGATTGTAGATATTATTTTTGTTCATATTCCTATTCTAACACTCCCCCTCAAGTTGGTATATACAAGTCATAGTACCTAGCTTGTTACAAATGTAATTAATACGATGACCAATGAAGAGCTTGGTCAGATAACTACAAGTTGATCACTCAACTTCACAAAATTGACAATCAATCTCAATGTGTTTAGTCTTCTCATGAAATACTAAATTTGATGCATAATGCCCGCCAATCTCAATGTGCTTGATATTCTCATGAAATACTGAATTTGATGCATAATGTCAATAAAACACAGAGTAATAAATTTCTGAATTGCAGTGTTGAACTTCCCGAACCAAACTTAGAAGATTATTTCATACCATAGAGTGACTTACACAATCGATATACAAGACTATCAGACTCCCCCTGAGCAACAAAATTAGGTAGTTGCTCCATATAGATTTCTTCCTCGAGATCATCACGGAGAAAAGCATTCTTAATGCTCAACTGATTAAAAGGTCAATGGAGAATGACAATATGGATCATCCCTAAATTGCTAAAGAAAGTCACTTTAAAACTAGTCAGAACTTGCTCATGCGTTGAATTATTAGATTTGATGGCTAAAAATGGTCACAAATTGAGAAATAAATTATACGAATAGAGACAAAATGATGACACGACTCTACTGAGAAAGAGAATTATCTGGGTAGGGTTGGAATGATGACACAACCCTACTGGAAAATAGAAATTATATAGGTAGGGTTGTATTGACGGCACAACCCTACTGAAAAAGAGAAATTGTATAAATAGGGTCGGAATGATGGCACGACCCAACACAAATAAAAAAGTAGTCACCGGAAAGATGGCGCGATGCTACACAAATTGAATATGAAAAAGTAGTCACCAGAAAGATGTCACAGTGCTACACAAATCGGATATTAGAAACTAGTCACCACACATAATCATTGGCCAGACGAGCGGCATATATGGGTCATAACCGCCCGCCGGCAGCGGAAGCTCTTTGATTTTCTACCAAGATTGTAGAAGCTCTGATACCATGTGAGAAATATTGGAGAAGAATATTATTGAATTGTGTCACTACATTATTACATTGAGACCCTATTTATGGATACTATATTAGACTCTTTTTCCAGCTAGGATACTATAATACAATCCTTTTCCAAGTAGGATTCTATATGTTATTCCTATTCCTATTCTAAGTAGGATTGTAGTTCCTATTCCTATTCTAACAATCAGCAAGGAGGTAGTGATAGCAATCCAACCTTCTCATGAAGAGGGGACTTTTGAGAGAAGCATAAATACTACTTTTGTGGCATTAGTCCCTAAAAAGGCAGAAGGAATGGAGTTATATGATGTTAGACCTATAAGTCTAGTGGGGCGAGTATATAAAATCATTGTTCAGGTCTTAGTAGAAAGGTTGAAAAGTGTGATACATAAGGTAGTAGATAAGCAACAGATGGCTTTCATCAAAAACAGATAAATCATGGGTGCAGTGCTAGTAGCAAATGAGTGTGTAGACTCTAGCCAGAAAGAAAAACAAATTGGGATTCCATGCAAACTGGATATCCAAAAGAATATGATCATTTGAATTGGGACTTCTTAATGAACATGCTATAGAGGATGGGTTTTGGTGCTAAGTGGCTCAGGTGGATCAGATGTTGTATTTGCACAGTAAAATTCTCAGTATTGATACATAGAAGTCCATGTGGCTTTTTCTCTTCCTATAGGGGTCTGAGGCGAGGGGATCCACTGTCCCCTTTCCTTTTTATCCTAGCCATGGAGGACTGAGCAATCTTATACAAACAGCAAGGGGCAGAGGTTGAGTCAGAGGATTCCAAGCGGGAGATAGCAGAAAATAACTTTGAAGTAACACATTTGCAATATGCAGATGACACTTTGTGTTTTGTGGAGCCACAAGGGACCAAATGCTGATTCTCAAAGTTATTTTCAACATTTTTTAAGCTGTTTCTGGTTTGCATATAAACTGGGGTAAAAGTTTCATCTATACAGTTAATATAGTTCCAAACATTGAAGGTTTGGCAGAAAAGCTAGGGGGGAAGTGGGTGAACTCCCAACAACATACTTGTGTATGTCTTTAGGAGCTAAGAGCAAATCAAAGGACATATGAAGTAGTGTGATAAGAAAAGTGAAAAAGGGTTGGCAAATTGGAAAAGTCAATACTTATCCTCAGGTGGCAGACTCACTTTGGTGAACAGTGTGTTGGACTCTCTTCCTTCATATATGATGTTAATCTTCCCTACCCAGCTAGTGTGATTAAAAGATTAGATGAAACCAAGAGAAAACTTTTATGGAAAGAAAGTCAAGACAGAAAGAAATATCACCTAGTGAAATGGGAGGAGCTACTTAAAAGTAAGAGAGGAGGGGCTTAAATATCAGGGAATTGAACACACATAACAAGAGTTTGATGATGAAGTGGTTATGGAAATTTGCATCCCTAGAAGAAGCTTTATGGAAGGAGGTGGTCAGAGCAAAATATGGCATGCAGGATAAGATAGATGGGTGACAGAAGAGATGACCACTCTTTATAATTGTGGCGTATGGAAATCCATTAGGAACCTATGGCAACTTGTTGCTAACATAACAAGTTGCAAAGTTGGAAGTGGAAACAAGGCGGTTTTTTGGAAGGATATATGGTGTGGTTAATGGCATATGCCAACTTCAGGATGCTACTGTGGCAGATTTATGGACAACAAGATTGGAATCTCCATCTTAGAAGGAACCTCAATGACTGGGAAATGACCATGGTAGCAGATTTTCATAATTCAGTCCATCAGAGCTTCAATCTTACAGTAGAGAAAAACAGCTTGGGGTGGAAGGTGGATAGCAAAGGTATTTTTACTGTCAGGTTAGCTTACAAAGGCTTGACAAGATCAAATAGACAAGAGATTGGGTGACCATTGAGAATGATCTAGAAGACCAAAGTGCCTTACAAGGTAAACTATCTACCTGGTTATTGGCAAAGGTAGCAGTTCTCATGAAAACCTGAACAGGAAGAAATAATTCAACCTCTGCTCTAGATGCTACCTACGTGAAGAACAGGTAGAGACTGTCAACCATCTCTTTTTGCACTGCAAATGAATAAAACAACTGCGACAGATGTTCATCCACAAGAGGAAGATCAAGTGAGAAACCCAGGAGAATTAAAGAAGTGCTAAGAAGCTGGAATAGAGATGGAAATCCAATAAAGGAGGAGAGATGGAAGTTGATTCCTGCATGTATACAAAAACAATAACATACCCAGTGAAATCCCACAAGTGGGGTCTGGGGAGGATAGAGTGCAAGCAAACCTTACCACTACCTCTTAGAGATAGAGAAGCTGTTTCCGGGAGATCCTCGGCTCAAATATATCAACCTCAAAAGAAGAGAGATAAGAGATACAGAATAGTGACTAAAATGAAAAGCAATGACAATTATACCAATAGAACTAAAAATAGCAAACTAACTGACAAGCAATAACAAAACAATATATAAAGACGCGACTAATCCTACTAACCTACTATATCGCAAGGCAAGACAACATCCAATCCCCACTAGCCTATTAACCTTCAATCCTAATACGCAACCTCCATTTCTTCCTATCTAAGGTCATGTCTTCGGTGATATGAAGTTGTGTCATATCCTGTCTAATCCCCTCTCTCCAATACTTTTTCGGCCTACTTCTACCCCTCCGCATAATCCCTACTTCTACACTATCCATACAATTTCTCTTTTGCAGTGGGGTCGTGCCATCAGTATGATCCTACCCATATAATACTCTTTCTTAGTAGGGTTGTGTCGTTATTCGACCCTACCCATATTATTTTATTTCTCAGATTGTGACCATTTTTAGCCATCAAATCTAATAATTTGGTGCATGAGCATGTTCTGGCATCTCTTGATTTCGAGATGATCCATATATTTTATACCAAACTCAAATATTTGGGTCGGATTACAATGATATTTTCTCTCCCATGTCTAAAATAGCATATGTCCCTTTTTTTATATGTGATTGCCATTCTCCATTGGCCTTATAATTAGTTGGAGATAAGAATTTTTTGTCTACAATAATCTCAAGGAAGAAGGTTATATACAGCAACCACCTGATTTTTTGCTCAGGGGGAGTCTTGATAGCCTTATATGTCGATAACAGTCTTCTCGAGCTTGGTTTGAGAAGTTCAACAATACAATTCAATATTTCATGAGAAGACTAAGCACATTGAGATTGATTGACAATTTTGTGAGGCGGGTGATCAATTTGTAGATATCTCACCAAGCCCCTCACCAGTTCTCGTTTACAGCCCCTCACCAGTTCTCGTTTACATTTGTAACAGGCTAGGTACATATGACTTGTATGCACTAGCTTGAGGGGGAGTGTTGGAATAGGAATAGGAACAAGAATATTATCTACAATCCTACTTAGAATAGGATTAGGAATAGTATATAGAATCCTACTTGGAAAAAGATTATACTATAGTATCCTAGTTGGAAAAAGAGTCTAATATAGTATCTATAAACAGGGTCTCAATGTAATAACGTAGGGACAACAACTCAATAATATTTTTCTTTAATATTTCTCACAATATTCTTGGTTCAAATTTTGGACTGATTTATAATTGCATACACTAGATTTAACTGTTGGATTTAAGGAATCCGACTATACTCCCATGTGTCCATTTCCAGTTGCGATGGGGACCCTTTTTTGTTGGCTCGATATACTCAAGGCTTTCATCTCCAACACCCCCATGGTATGTGACTTCCTTCCTCTGATCAGTCTGAGTTTCACAATTTTGTCGAGAAAAATTGTGATTTCATATTTCCAATCTCTAACTTCAATAGTTACTTTCTTTGACTGTTGATCTTCCTGATTCTTAACACAAATTCTTGCCTAAAGGAGGTTATTCTTTTCCTTGGTGTCTTCGTCACACTCTGAAGGTATGGGAAGTCCATAAGACATAACTAGCGTGGGATTTCAAAAGCTTTTATTTAGTGTCTGCCTGCTTTCCACTTGTCAAAGATGACAAAGTCACCAGCGACCAACAATCCAACATTAAATTATGTCCAAATTCCAAAACCCCATTACTTCCTACCTGGGATGGGAGATCAAAGAGGAACTAGTTGTGATTCAAAGAGATAACTTCAAGTCTTGAGCTCAACTTCCATATGTTAAGGAATCACTATTGAATTGTGTCGACATTGGGATAGATGTTGAAAGGATCATTGAAGCACCCTACTGGGTATTTAGACAAGAGTTACCTATTGTCGATTTCAAATTCATTTGTAACTTAGATTCCATTCGACTATTAAAGGCTTTTCCCAGTCTCGATAAACGACTTAGACCAACGGACTATGTAGTTGAGCTTTGGACCTTGTGGCTTTCCCAAGAAGTGCAAAACCTTCCCTGTGATATCCCCTATCCATTGTTGTAGGAAATTTTGGGAACGATTATAGCTACTTCTCTATCTCCCTAACATGTTTCTATTCTTACAAAGTGGCCATAAACATTGTAATTTTAATAGACTTTGTAAGTGTATAATTGTAATTGTCTTTACCATGAGATTCCGATGGATTTTTGGAAGAGCGTGATCAAGGATGGTGTGGAGTGGTTGACTAGACTGTTCAATGCTATTATGAAGACTGCTAAGATGCCTGATGAATGGAGGAGTACAATGATTCCATCGTACAAGAACAAGAGTGATGTTCAAAATTGTAACAATTACAGGGGTATCAAGTTGTTAAGCCACACTATGAAGGTCTGGGAGAGAGTGGTGGAGATAGGATGAGAAAAGGAGTGCCTATTTCAGAAAATCAGTTCGGATTCATGTCGGGGCAGTCGACTACTGAAGCAATTCATCTTGTTCAGAGATTAGTAGAAAAATATAAGGAGAGAAAGAAGGATCTTCATATAGTGTTCATTGATCTCGAGAAGGCCTATGACAAAGTTTCGAGAGATGTCCTATGGAGGTGTCTAGAGGTGAAAGATGTTCCAATGGTGTATATTCGGGTGATAAAGGACATGTATGATAGAGCCAAAACTCGAATAAAAATGGTGGGAGGAGACTTGGAGTATTTTCCTGTTGAAATGGGACTTCATCAAGGATCTGTGTTGAGCCCTTTTCTTTTTGCCTTAGTAATGGATGAGCTGACACGATCTATTCAGGAGGAAGTTCCATGGTGTATGTTGTTTGCGGATGATATAGTACTGATTGATGAGACTCAGGCTAAAGTGAATGACAGATTGGAAGTTTGCAGTCATACTTTGGAATCCAAAGGGTTCAAACAGAGCAGGACCAAAACAGAATACTTGGAGTGTAAATTCAGTGTCGTGAGGGATGATGCAGGCAGTGAAGTGAGTCTTGCCACTCAATCTATTCCCATGAGAGAAAATTTTAAATATCTTGGGTCCATCATCCAGAGTAGTGGTGATATCGGCATGGACTAAATGGAGGTTTGCCTCTGGAGTACTGTGTGATAAGAAGATACCACCTAGACTTAAAAGGATGGCGATTAGGTCGTCTTTGCTATATGGGGTGGAGTGTTGGCTAGTTAAAAACTCACATGTTCAAAAGATGCAGGTCGCGGAGATGAGAATGTTAAAATGGATGTGTGGACATACCAGGTGTGATAAGATTAGGAATGAAACTATTGGAAAGAAGTTAGGGGTGGCCCATGTGGCTGACAAGATAAAGAAAATGAGATTGTGATGGTTTAGACATGTGCAGAGAAGAAGTACCAATGCTCCAATTAGAAGGTGTGAGATGCTGGATTTAGGGATTACGTGGAGGGGTAGAGGTAGACCGAAGAAGTATTAGCGGGAGGTGATCAGACAAGATATGACGAAACTTTATCTCACGGAGGACATGACCTTAGATAGAAAGGAGTGGAGGTCGCGTATTAGGGTAGAAGGCTAATAGGCTGGTAGGGGTAGATTGATGTTTGGTCTTGTGTATAGTAGGTTAGTAGGTTTAGTCGTGTGTTTATACCTTGTATTGTCATTTTCCGTCTTATACTTGTTACTTTTATCATATTTACGTACTGTCATTCGCTTTTCATTATTAGTCACTTCCTTTACCTTTCTTTTCCTTATGTTTTTTTCCATATCTAGTACCTTCTGCTTATGGGGCTTGATTTTTGAGACGAGAGTTTTTCGAAAACAGTCTCTCTATCTCTATGAGGTAGTGGTAAGGTCTACGTACATTTTTACCCTCCCCAGACCCCACTTGTGGGATTTCACTAGGTATGTTGTTGTCTTTACCATGATCTACATAGATTCACAATTCCAAATGAGATGTGTACGAGAGCATTGCAGACCCATAGGAGATTCTCCTCATCAATATTAATTTTCTATTTTCTTTTAAATCGCCTACTGTGCTTAATCCATGTGAAAACACCTGAGACAGGCCTCAACAGGATTAAAAAGCTCCAAAGATATATCAAATGAAGTAATGGAAATTTTTGTTCCATCGTTAGAAGGAGAGGGTGTAGTCATAGGAGCTAGAAATACCAGCGGGAAAGGGTACAAAAAAGAAGGCTTTTGAGAGAATCCCATTACCCAAGAGAGGGAAGTATGTTCCTAATTTTGATTTCCTGTATTCAACCAATTTTCATTTACATTTGATTTTATTGTGTTAGTAAATTAAGGAGCCTACATACCAAGCCTTGGAAAAGGTCTTGATGCCAAACCATACAACACCCTCAAAGGCTCTTCAAACTTACATATCTTTATGCATCATAAGTATGATACTCCATCCATAGATACTAAAGTATCGATGACCATGAAACTAGCATATTGCTGAGCTGATAAGCTGAGAAGTAGGAACTTTACACAGAGTCAAACCTTCCCTGCTACCAAGCCCAAAGAAATTTCTCAGCAGGATGCACAATTGTTGACAGATAAGGAGAATGGAAAGTCGAGCAACAATCCCTCAGATACTACAAGCAATTAATTGAAGGGTAAAAGATACTGAATGAGAATGTGGAATTATACATCCTGCACAGGAAAAGGGATGGAATAGACAAAATTGAGAATCAGTTCTCACTTTTATTCAAGAAATGATATGTACCTTATCAAGTTTCATGACTAGCTCATCAACACTGCATCTAAAATCATCCACTTCCCCACCATTAACTCGTGGTCCTACATTTTCTAAGTCGAAATTGGATGCATCCACACCTTCCATCTGATAAGAAAACAAGCAAATTACAGTTTCTCAAGAATATCACAACTATATTTTTTTGATAAGTAGGAACTTCACAACTAACTTGCCAGTGCGTTGAGCCAATAGGCAATAATAGCATTAAAAATTTCACACGCTTAGCACCCTAGTGTGTGGCAATGCAGTGACTTGAGAAACATGAGGTCTCATGTTCAAACCCCGACAAGAGGAAAAAAAAAAAACATTAGGTGATTTCTTCTCTATGTGTACCTGATACCTACCTGTTGTGCAATGAGTGTAGGCAACACTAGGGTTATCCTTAAAAACTTAACACATGTAGCACTCGAGGTTGATTCAGAAGCAAGCTAATTCACATAAATCAATAGTGTGCGCATAATTTGCTACTCTGTTCGTCCCAAGATTAGGTTGTAGAGCACGGAAGGTGCATTAAATCAATCTATGTTCAATCCTGAAACCAGAATTCCATCCAATAAAAACTGGAAATCATGACTCATGAGTCGTTAGATTATCAATTTGAGCAATAAAACAACTGTACCCTTAAAATATGGTAACCCTACTCGAGGAGGAGATTACGGCCCCGCCAACAAATATTTCTTTGTTGCCGCACAGCCACTGCCACTGCCACTGCAATAGTTGTTGCTTTCTAAACCACAACGCTCAAACGAATACTACTCTCTTCATCTTCTACTTGACCCCAAGCCTTTCAAATTACCAATTTTCACCTTCTACCAACAAGGGCAATTACCACATTTCTAATTGGAAATAGTTGTCAAAAATACCTACTTTTATCACTTATCAGTAGTACTAATGACAAAATTTCATGTCTTCTGAAATTTTGAGGTTTTTGTGGATTATTATTTATTTTTATCTTAATTTATGTCATTACTTTTGTTAATAGCCAATTTTGATTGACCTAAACCTATTTTAAATTGTTATTTGATTAAAATAGATATTTTTAAACTTCTTAAATAAACGAGTTTATTTCTAGTTTTATCTAATAATTACGTATTTTTAATACCTTTTTAACTTTCAAAATTTATTCGAAAAATATATTTCATTTGTTATAAATTATTTTTCATTATTATTATTATTATTTACTTTATTATAATTAATCTAATAATAATGATAGTAGTAGTAAATATTTTCATTTACTTATTAGTATTATTATTATCTTCATTATTACTATTACGGCGATATCATATTTTTAAATACATATATATTATTTTAAAATTATTTTATCAAGTTTTAATCTAAAATAATAATTTTACTACGTTTAATGTTTTACGTAATAATTTTAGAATATATTACGTATTTTCTTTACATAAAGATTATTATTTAAAATATTATGT
>JBCEWC010003085.1:0-31633 GCA_038996855.1 Solanum aculeatissimum | reverse complement strand
TTTTAATTGATAAAATGAAATTAAGAAAATAATTATTTTCTTACATTTTTATTAGTTAATGTGATTTTTAAAAAAAAAATAACAAAAGAATTCTTTAAAATTAATATTTTTATTAGTAATACAATATGTTTAAAAAGAAAATATATAGACATTCATTTAAAGGACATTTTTGACCCATTTGGTAACAATAAGGACATTTTTGACCAAAGTATCATTAATAAGGGCATTTTTGGACCAAAGTATAAATCAAGGGCATTTTTGACCCTTTTTCATTAGTATTAGGGCATTTTTTACCCTTTCTGATAGTACAAGGGCATAAATGACCCAAAGTATAAACTGAGGGCATTTTTGCCCCTTTCTAATAGTGCAAGGACATTTTTGACCCTTTTCCCTAAAAAAAATAATTAACGCGAAAATAAAAAGAGGAAAAAATATTTGCACCAGCCGGGAATCGAACCCGGGTCTGTACCGTGGCAGGGTACTATTCTACCACTAGACCACTGGTGCTTCTTATTTAATTTTTTTCTTTAATATAATAATATCATATTTTAATTACAGAGAAATATAATTTCTCATCGTTAATTTCGATATATTTTTGTTGTTGTTATATATAGCATATATTATAATATAACATGTAAGATCGATTCTACATGAAAAATATTATTATTATAGAGAGGCTTGATCGACTGGATTTTTCATATTTGTATACATGTATTTCTCTCGGTTTATAACATTCATCGTCAATTTAAAAGAATTTTATGCTTTCATTGTACTTTGATGTGTTGTTACAAGTTAATTGTCTTTTTTATTTAACGTAACTTGTTTCACTTGTTGTGAACATTAATATGTAATTATCTTTTAGATGACATATGTCTGATAATATACAAATTCTTTTATAATTTTCTGTGTATAATAGTTAAAATCGATAAAAGAAAAATAAGAATCCAATGTCAAAAAAAGACATATATATTATATATTGCAAAATTAAAGGATTTATTTAATTTCATGAAGGTTGTTTAATTTACATCATTTATTCTTATTCATAAAACTCCAAATCTTATTATAAAAATTATCAAAAATACACAACAAAGATCATGACACATCTCTCTTTTTTTAAATTTGAACTGCATTTGTAACTTCAGAAATCAAAACGTGCAATATTTTTTAAGAAGTACATGGACATGGATAAGCACAACAAGGATAGCAAGGGCAACGCTCCATTCTTCGTCGACGCAAATCATTATAATTTTCAACGATTAATTTAGACGATGCTGATTCATCACCACCATCGATAGCTATTAACTTGTCATAATTAGATGAAGAGTTGCAAAGGAAGAAAAGGGTCATTAAGAAAATTGTGAAAAATTGAAGTATTTTTGCCATGGATGGTATTATATTTTCAAATTATTGATATTAATTTCCTTCATGCAAGTAGTTTATTTATAGGCATTGTTGATAATTTTTTAATTTTTTTTAAAAAAAAAGATTCTTGTGAGTATTTTAAAGTAGGCAATAAATAAAGCAATATAAATTTGTATTTAAGTGGTAAATTTTGAAAAGGAAAATAAAGTGGTGGAGTTTTCAAGAGAATCTTTTAGGTGGCACTAAAAAATAAATAAGAAATTATTTAATTTCTCCTCTCTTTTTTTCTTACTTGACAAATAAACGAGTCAATTATTCAGAACGTTTTGTTATTATTTTGAATCTTTGTAGTTATAAGTGTATGTAAGTTTCTTTTCTCGTTTTATAATATAACATATAATGTGTATTTCATACAATAAAAATCATTTTTCATGAAAAATGTAATACGACATTTGATTGATTGATGAAAAAATATTTTTTTATTAAAAGGAAGTACAAAGGCTAATAATAATAATAATAACAAATTAGAGAATATATATAATTATGATGAACTTTTAAGTAGTATTAAAGATTAATAATAATGTCTAAATATTGTTAATTTGAGAAAGTATAACATCGATCTGATCCAAAGAAAAGAAACTAAAGAAAAGTTACTTTTATTTATGAAGTCATACATATTTGACTACAATTAACATACAATATTACAACAACATACAATATATTCATCGTAATCGATCTCATGAGTGATAGAAATTTCAGCAAGATGGTGCATACGCAATCCTACTATTCTATCTTGTGAAGGTAGAAAGGTTATTTCCGACCGATCTTCGACTTATATAAAACATATCAAAATCAATATAAAAGAAAATACAGAAGTCATATTGAAAAGAACAGTAACAACAACAATATAATATTACAACATAAGTAATATTAATTCTTCAATTTTGCAATGCAACAAGTACAAGTGCCACATTGTTCCACACAAACTCTACAACTAGCAATGACATCAGGATGAATGTCACTTGTCTTATGGGATAAGAGGGTTCTATGTGTAATTGGATTATCAAAAACAATATCCCTTGAGCTATTTATTGGATTGAAGCAAAGTGATGATAAAACAATGAAAAGGGCAAAAATTGCTATTGTGGTTCTTGCCATTGGGACTAGAAAAGAGTGGAAACTATATGTTATATTTGAATATTTTATGGCTTTGAAGTGAAATACCAACTCATTGGTCCTCCTTTATATAGAGGTTTTTTTTTGGTTTCCTACTTGGTGTTTGGAGTCCTTGGAGACTCGACTAAATCTGGATTGCGCACTGCAGAGCACATTCGGGGGTGACACTCCTAACAAGATTTTTTTCATTCCAGGGCTCAAACTCGAGACCTCTGATTAAGGGTGAAGCAGTCCCACCACTGCATCATAACTCATGTTGGTCCTTTATATAGAGTTGATCATTTGAAAATAGAAGCATTAATATTAGAAGGACAACTCAGAGTACTAAGTTTCTGCTATGCATGTGTGGGATCTTGAAAAATGTGAGATCATTTTGCATTTCTATGAAAGGTTATTTCCACAATTTGAACTTGTAACTTCTTAATTGCACGACAACAATTTTTGCCATCACGTGTGGTATTATGGAAAGGATCGGTCGGACACATAGGGAAAGGGCAAATCATCTTGCATTTCTATGAAAAGTTATTTTCACTTGTGACCTCCTAGCTAATTGCATGTCAATAACTTCTATCATCACGTGTGGGGGTCTGAGAAGGATCGATCAGCCACATTAATTGAATCTTGGGTACGTAATATTTTTGTGTATTTTACTAAATGATTGTTTCTGTTGCTTAAACTCACGATGTACTCAAGATCACAGGATAATAATTTTTATCATCATTCCAAGACTTCTTTCGTTTTTATTTACGTGGCATTATTTTCCTTTAATTGCTTAGTAATCTCGAAAAGAATGACATTATTTTTCTTCTTTTGATTTTTATTTCGATTAATTAAACACAACCACATAAATTAAAATTAAAATAATAATTGGAAGACTTTGAAGGGTCCAAAGCCCCTTTGTTTGAAAAATACAATGTAAGTAATAAATGAATTCACATGCTAGCTTTGAAATTTTGTGCTTACTGTTGATGTCATGGATGATATCATCAAAGGCATTGACTTTAAAAAATATAAAAAAAATATTTTGTATATAATTTTTAAATATATAAATAATATTTTTAAAAAAAATTATTTTTAAGTTCACACTAAACATTAATTAATTTAACCTTCATATTTTGAATAAAGTCAACATTTTGTCATTTTAATATTTTAATTAAAAATCTAAACAAATTATATATATATTTTTTAATTTGAAACTTGAACCATTAACATAACTATAGGTATACAATTAACTCATGTTATTTATAAAATAAAACCAACCAACAAACAATATGAGAAAAACACAATAAAAATATATTCGAGTATAATGCGATTGATCAATATGATATAGTATAAAACGATATATGATAAGTATCAAGATGATTACGTACAGGTACGTGTGCACTCAACTGTTTATTCAGAAAAATAAGAGAAATAACTTGTTATCGATTGACGATCTTGTTAATGTTTCCTTCAACAACAACAAATTGCATAATTTGTGCACTCACAATCAAGATAACTACATACATATACGTGTACTCAAAGCCGGCTCTTCCTTATCAATTTTAAGGCATATGCCTTAGGCCTCCAATTTTGGGGGCCTCAAATTTTTGTCAATAACAAATTATGTGTTAATTTTTTTTTTATTATTGATAAAAAGTAAAATAAAATAAAATATTATTTTATTTTCTTGTCTCCATTTAAATAGAAGAAATCAAGAAAATATTGTTTAAGCTTTTTACATTTTCTTCGTTAATATTTACATTATTTATCTTTTTTAAAATTCCTTTTGCACTCTCTTTCTACAAATCTTTAATAATTCAGAGCAATATTTTGTCAAAAATATTAATCAATAGTCAAAAAATGTTGACTAAAGTGAATTATAATTTTTAAAAAATTTCTTCTCAAGTTTTCAAGCATCTCACTGGGTATATTGATTTTCAAACATTACAAACACATTAGAGCAGAGTATACTAAGTAATCAACTTCTTAAATTAGATTTTATGATTGTAACTCTTATCTTATTTAAAATTTGTCAACGTATTACTTATAAAATTATGTTAGCAATTCATATAATAACCCAGAAAAAAAGATGTCTTTCAACGTTAAATTGAGTAGATCTTACCTAAAACTAATAATGAAGAAAAAGGTATTCGAAGAAATCAATTATAAAGAAGGTATTAAATTAGTAATAATAAGCATTTAAATAGTTAGAAAAATAAATAAATACATATGAAATTTGTTTAGATTTTAGGCCTCTAACTAAAATTTGCTTTAGGCCTCCAATTATGTTGAGCCGCCCCTGCGTGTACTCAACTATTTATGAAAAATAAGACAGATAACTTTTTACTAATTGACCATCATTAACATTTCTTTTAACTACAACCAATTGCACAATTTTGCACCCACAGTCAAGATAACTATGTACATGTACGTGTACTCAACTATTTATTTAGAAAAGTAAAACAAACAACTTGTTACTGATCAACGGCCGTCAATATTTCCCTCGACCCCAACAAATTGCACAATTTTGTGCACCCACAGACAACATAATTATATACATGTACGTATATTCAACTGTTTATTCAGAAAAGTAAGACAAACAACTTGTTACTGATCAATGATCATTGACGTTTCCTTCAAGCACAACAAATTGCACAATTTTGTCCACTCACAGACAACATAACTATGTACATGTACGTGTACTCAACTGTTTATTCAGAAAAGTAAACACAAATAACTTGTTACTAATCAATAATCATTAACGTTTCCTTCAACCACAACATATTTCATAATTTTGTGCACCCACAGACAATATAACTATGTACATGTACGTGTACTCAACTGTTTATTCAAAAAAGTAAGACAAACAACTTGTTACTGATCAATGATCGTTTACGTTTCCTTCAACCACAACAAATTGCACAATTTGTGCACCCACAAGCTAGGCAACAATCAACACACATGAGTGGATCAGGCAGCATTTTTCTAGACATGCTATGATCATATGAAGAAGATGAAGAAGCAGCATTGCTAATCACAAAAAACATTATCAAAATTGTAGCAAAATGAAATATAATTTTTTTATCCATAGCAAATATATTGTGCAACTATGATGAAATCTAAAATAATTATATTATTGATAATTCCATAAATTCATTAATAAATTTTATTTAGACATTTGAATTGTGTCTTATTCTGATTAAGCATTTGAATATATGATAATATTAAACACTTTTGATGCATATTTTTTGAAAAAAATGCAAAAATTTTCAAACGTTTATTACATAAATAAGTTAACCATTAAAATAAGTCGCCTCTTTTAATTATATACATTAGACTCAATAAAGTCGTAAAATCTTAAGTTTATTTCAATTAATGTCAATAAGTATAATAAACAAAAATCAAGACTTTATGAGAATGAAATTCATTATTTTACTTGAAATGTTCATCAATTTTGTTTTCTTTTTTTATTTTTTTCTTCTTGATATTTCACCAGTATTCACTGAAGTTTAACATGTAAAAAAAACAAACTATATATTATTTATTTTATTGGGATAATTATACTCACAAGTCACTGAGAAAAATTATTCATACAAAAAATAGTCCACTTTTTTTTAATTACGAAAAGTAGTCATCCAGCTGACCTTTGGCTATTTGTTACAATTTTGGGTATTCAACCCTCGTTATATAGGCATGTATAGTCAGTGTATATTTGTGTATCATAATGTATATTTAGTGTATACCTCATGTATAAGTAATATATATTTTATAGCAATGTATACTTTTTATAACTATATTGTATAGTTTTGCTGATTTGGGGCTATTTTTTTATTTAATAAAACATGAGCTAGTATATTGCATATATGGACACAGGCCCATCAGTACAGGCCCAAATTGAGTGCATAGTGACCTGTATTGGGCCTGTTATGAATGATAAATTTTGAATATCGTATCGAGATTTATCGAACCTAAGTTTAATTTATCAAAATTGAATCAGATTTTGAAAATTTAATAGTTAATATCTACTTTTAGATTAGAATGTATTCGAATTTCTATCATTTGAGATTTAAAATTAAGTTTTAGAAATTTACTAACATAAGGCACCAGTGGTCTAGTGGTAGAATAGTACCCTGCCACGGTACAGACCCGGGTTCGATTCCCGGCTGGTGCATTTTATGTTTTTTAACCTTTTCGTATGTTTTGATTGATAATTTTTTACAACTATAATCGATAAAAAAAAAATAGTTTTATGACTTTATTAACATAAGAAAATTTTACACTCATTCAAGATCTTTCTAATCAGTTACATTATACTATTTCTCTGTCTCACATGTAGTATTATCTTTCAATTTCTTGTTCCCAAATTTCTATTGTTGCAAAATTCACGTACTCTTGAAAAATTTAGAAATTACGTATTATCTGACACGACTTCAAAAAAAGTTAACTCTTAAAACAAATACAATTCTTACTTTCCTAACTTTCTTATGAGTCGAATTGTAATAGTTGATCATCGATACTTATATAAAGAGTCAAAATATTTTAAATTAATATTTATACTAAATTTTACACACATTGTGCAAACAAATATTGTATAATATTTTATAATAATTAATATACACCCACTAAATTAAATTCTCATTTTATAATATTTTTAAAAAATTTCTTTTTAATGAATATGGTTGTGGTTGATTAAATATCTCAAGGATAGAGTTGTACTCTTTTATTGAAATTGATGGTTGTGTTGTATTTGTCAACCTAGTGTGGTGGGGGACTATATATTTTGTTGAGATGAATAAAATTTCCGAGTTTGAGTAATGATATTATTAAAAAAAATATATGAATTTTCAGATATTTTTCGGTATAACACTATTAAAATTATGAGATTAATATTCGATGAAAGGTTTGTTAAAAATATTCTTGATAATTTTTTTCTGATAGTGTGGATATATAAAAGAAAATCTTGATCAAAAGTGTATATGCTTTGACGAGTGTCTTGTATAAAGTGAAAATTAGAATTAATTGAGATGCTAATGTGTGTATCAACGATCAGATGATAAATTAAAAATTACGCAGATAAGTAAAATATATATTATTTAATTGACTAATATAGCTATAGTTTGAATTAATTATGGCTCGTGGCAAACATCTAGCGATAATTATAGTTTGAGTTTTGTATAATTCGCGCGAGTTATACAAGCGTTGTGCGATTATACAAAAGTTGTGTGTGGATCAAATTGTATAGCGAAATATATAAATACTATGAATTGTATAACGAATTATCCAAACGTTGTGCACGAATTGTATAGCAAAGTATACAAACGCTATACAAAAATTGTGAATTATACAAATGTTACATAAATTACACACACGTTGCTATAACTATAATTACGAAATATAATTACTCAAACTATAGTCATGAAGCATAATTAAGATAGTTTTGAGTGGCTATATACGAAAATTCCTCTTAAAAAAACAGGGGAAAATGGTGAAGGAGGTAAAGATGCAGATGTAAGATTCTGTCACCGTTAACTAAAGACCTCGAATTCATATTACGAGACAAGTAAAAAAATGTGAATTTCTAATGAACGATCTTGTCAAAATGTCACTAGAATATGAAATTTTCGACGAAATATCAGGTGAAAACATTTTTCAATAAGCCAATTTTTGACGAAATCTTCAGAGATGTAGTATAGTATGGATATGAAAAAAAAAATCATGCATTGTAAAAAGCTAGTCATCTTTAACGATCTTTACACGAAAACGATACATATTCAAGATCGAAACTCCAATACTGATATCGAAAATCAAATAATAATTTTTTAATTTTTTTTTCAAGGTGGGGTGGGGAGTGGGGTGGGGGGAGAGGGGTCCTCATTTGCTTTATTATCTTTTATTAATACCTTTTTGGGATAATAAAAAGCATGCACTGTAAAGCTTCTCTTGGCAGACAATACTGAAAATTCCTCTAAAGTCCATATTTTGTTCCCTTATTGCACAAGCTTTTTTTAAAAAAAAAAAATTAAAATAAAGTTAAAGATAAGAGATAAACAAGATTTCTTTTAAATTTTTCAAAAATAAAATTAGAAAAAAAAAAGGTTTTGATTTGTTCTAGTGACAACATTCCCATTTTTGATACTGAGAGGGGCAATTATCATGTTATTAACCGATCGAAACTTTAATACAACCTTTTCTGATCACGTTGGAGGGGGAGACCCCATATATAAACCAGTATCTCATTTGATTCTTCGTTCATTCAGAGGTATGTATTACCATTCTGCCTGAATCTGATATCATAAGTCATATTGTGTCGATATATTAGTAAAAAGTAAGAAACATATGATTATCTAAAAATTTGAACTATTATAATAAAAATATGTTTGTTTATTTATAATAGAATGTCTATTTTTTTAAAAAAAAATAATTTTTAATACAATTCTTTTATTTTATTTTCTTAATAAGTTACAATTGGAGTTTTTTTTTTTTATTTAAAATTAATTAATTTTTAAATATTTTAAAATGTCAATTTTATTCCTTTGCGGTGTGCAACTGGTCAAGCTGTCCACTTCATTTGGAGTTTTATATTATTAAAATTCCTAATCATATGAAAGCTTTGTGATAATTATCTTAAATTTATAAATAAAGTTTAAAATATTAATTAAAAAAATGTCTATTTTTATTAACTTAGGTGATATATTTATTAGGTATTTAGAATTTAAAATTTACTAATTTTAACTAAAGTTTAATCGTGATTAATTAATGTATAAGTCCACTTTATTAAAATTATTTAATGATAATAGCTGATTAATTAGTTAGGTGTAAACACTTGGCGCAAATAAAGTTTTGCCGTATTGTCATTGTAGTATGTAAAGCGATGAAATCAAATGTTGAAGTTCATGAATTCAAAATTTTAATTTTTAAAAGTTACTGGAATTTAAATTTATAATATGCACTAATCGATGAATTTTCTTAATAAAAATACTGAATTTGAATTAAAATTACTATATTCAATCAAATTCGTAAGTGAGCTAGTTTCGTTCATACATTCGTGCACCGCTTATATATTTATTAATATATATACTTATTTATCGATAACAACTAGATAAATATTTTTTTTTGATTGAAAAATTTATTATAAGCTCAACTTTTAATGGATCAAATATTAAACTTCAAGTCAAACTTTACTTCTTTTTTATTTATATTATAGTTCGATTAATTTAGGTTGATGTATTGTGAGGTTTATTTTTAGAGATAATAATTTTTTTTTGTCTGATGTTTAATATTTGTATTGGAGTTCGACTATTTCGAATTCGCGCTGCGTAGAGCTCAATTGGAGGGAAATTTTCCTAACAAGGATTTTTTCATATTCAAAACTTAAACCTGATAACTCTAGTTAAAGGAAGTGCATTCTCAAATATATTTATATCTTCGTTTGTTTTTTTCAAATTATATCTACTAGGGATTTTATTTTTTTTCGACAAACATTTATGATCTTCAATAATAGTTTTAAGAGAAGACGATGTTGTACAATAATAATTATAACAAAAAATGATTTTATGCAAATTTCTTTCATTTTTTTGGCGTATAATCATTTGGTATTTAATATTCATCGATCAAATCAATTTAATGTGTACTTCACAAGCCTTATTAAAGCGAAAACGAGTGCTACTGTATGTTTCTCCATTTTCACAACTTGACTTGAAAATCTCTGCTTAAAGAAGAACAATCTTCATCCATCGTGCGATATTCTTTTATGATCTTCACGATTTTTTCATCACAGTTCATAAGTCGGTCGGGTCCTTCGTCCAAATTACTAAATTTATCATAGATATTGAAATGTTGTGGGATCCTACAAGATGTTCGGAACTGAAGTTACATCTTTTTTTTCATTCGAGAGTTTTTATGCGTTTCCATACCCCTTTGAGACCCTGAAAAATGGACAAATTCCTTTTTTTAGGAACACATACAAGATTCGTCAGTGTTTGATTCCAATAAGGATTCTTAGAAATTAATCTACCCTAAACCCTATCTTATTCCTGTATAAAAGATAATATATTCCTTTAAAGAGACATTTCGAACATTCCGTAAATTCACAAATTATTCACAAATATCAATGAAGATTAAATAAATCTCAAAGAAGGCCTATATCATTCTGGTTCGAGAAATACGCCACTTCGGCTCCTCGATCGTGAATAAATCTAATGAGAGCATAATCAAGGGAAGATCAAAATAGATTTGTACCCACATTATTTATCAATAATATTCTTATTTCTTCAGATTTTATTTATGATTGATTTATTTTTCATATATTTAAAAATTATTGCAAACACTTACGATTTCAAATTTGACAATATTATCAAAAGTTGCAACTTTTCACCCCAAAAGTGATTTAAAAATAATTTAAATCTATATCTACTATTTTTTTTTAGAATTTAAATGCCAATTTTTATAATTTTCTAAAAAAATTCAATATTTTATTTAATATTATTATTATTATTTTTAATTAATTCCATGTAGATGGGCAAGGACGAAAAGTCGGTTGGATATCCGTTAATGGAGGCCGACCACTTTGGGCCTACCCTAAGGGGTCTACCAAACAATCATATAAAAAATATATATTTAAATATTATATAAAATAACGCAAATATTAATTACGATTTTAGTTCTATAAAAGAATTTGAGTAGTCAATCCAAATATTTAAAACAACGAATAAAATGATTTGAGACGTTACATATTTATTTGAAAATTCATCTCGATTGATGATGAATAGATGTATTTGATCTTCTGATACGAGAAAAGGGGAGTTCAAGGATTGGAACTACAAAACTACCTACGATTCGAGCAAAACATAACACTTCTCGCTTGCTATGACTTGTATTTATACATACAAAATTCAATTAATATGCATAAATTTACTTAAAACTCCATAAATTATCTTCCTTATATTCAAAATTTTTAAACTCAAAAATTCAATTTCGTTTATAAGAAGTTTAGAGCAACTTCACGATCTGAGTTGAGATAAAGAAGCCTTGGAACTACAAATAATAAGAGAAAAATCAATTCAGATCTGATAACATTTAAATATATTTCAAAATCCAATTCAAATTATAAAACAATATTAGAATATTTCAAGACATTATATAATCGATACGAAATAAGTATATTCTTTAATATTATGCATTTTAATTTTAGTCCAATTATTAAAAAAAATGTACAAACATTAAAATGGACAATTGAAAATCCACATGAAGCATCATGTGAAGGACCAAAATTTATTTAATTTTGGGAGTGAAGAAAAAGCATGTTTGTGATATTGATAGATTTGCTATTTCATTTTAGGAAAAAGAAAAAAAAAAGAGAAAATGACATTAACCAACTATGTTTTTATGGTTTTTTTATATATATAAATTTTAAAAATTATAATATTTTTAGTTTTATTTATTTTTTTCATCAACTCTCAATCGAAAATAATTCTCAACATATTTTCTTAAATGTTATTTATAAGGTCATACTAAATATATATTAAGAATATATTGACATGACTGATTTTTATTTAGTTATTATATTTGTGCGTGTGTTTTTATATAATTTATTTTATTTTATATTTACTTGTTTTAATAATCTTAGATTTTAAGCGCGTATATGAGATTATTGAAATATTATTTTTATTTTAAATAAAAAATATATTTGATGTACGAATATCTCACGTTCATATGAGTTTTTAAAAAAATCACACTTAAAAAAGTATAATGTAGATAATTTATACATAAAAAATGATGGCATTTTAAAATAATTAATGTATGCAATTTACTCCGTTGCGCGTATTAATAGTTGATTTTACATAAAAAATACTTTAATGAGGCGAGGCAAAAACTTACCAGCACTTAATGTTAAAATTATATCAATTATCACGGCGTTAAATTATAAACTAAGATGAACTTAATTCAATTTTAAAAACTATCATGCTAAATAATCTTTAGGTCTAACTCAATTCTAGAAAAGATTTAAGTGGAGTATCGGTCAAAATCATATTAAAAAAGATCACGATCCCTTCAATCACTGATGTCGTATTTTTTCATTCGATCATATATTCATATTCATCGAATTATTACAAATAGCAAATGCGAGTAATATTACCTATCCTAATACAATCACTGGTAACCATTTTTATGGTTCAAGTAAATGACTTATAACACAAATAATAACTTTACCATTTCTCTAAATTGCTCATCGAACCCCATCGTCTTTACTAAAAATAAAACAAAATATCAATTTTGATTGTTGCTCCAAAGCTCTCATTCATCCGAGAAACGAAACACATCTTAACACTTTGTTCAGATGGTTGTTACCCATTTTATTTTATAGTATTGTATTATTTGTTTAAATATAATATTTGTTTTGATTATTACTTAAATTTTATTATATTATTTAAATTCATTACTAGGTAACGATGAAAAACTCATTTTATATAATGATCGACGTGATATAATCACACTGTCTTCTTCGTATCCTACTTCTCTTATAGGTTTGTCGTTCAAAATATGGATATGACATATTGTGTAACGACAAAGAATGATATAATTTATTCAGATATCATATATTTATTAAAATGACACAGTACGATACGATAAAAATCGATACCATACAATAGGATACAATACGAAAAAATCATCCAAACAAAGTGTAAGAAATGTAATATAGACAACTTAACCTAACGTAAGCATTGACTAATGTCATGACTCAAATCAAAATCTACAAAGAAAGATATAATTTATTCAGATATCATATATTAATTAAAATGACATAGTACGAACCGATACGAACCGATACCATTCAACAGAATACAATACGAAAAAATCATCCAAACAAAGTGTAAGAAATGTAACATAGACAACTTAACCTAACATAAGCATTAGCTAATGTCATGACTCAAATCAAGATCTATAAATTACACAAAAATAACTTTATCGTTTCTACGAGCCCGAACCTCATCTTTAACCCCCCCACCCCCTCCCCACCCCCCAACCCAAAAAAATACAATGAAAACCTGAAGAAAAAGCCAGCAGGGCCGGTGCCTCCCTTCTTCACTTGTCTCTCTCTCAAAGACAAATTTTCTCATTATCTCAACATCTCCTTCTTTAGCTTCCATAGTTTCTCTGTCTACACCTCTGTCTCCATAAAAAAATTGTAAATTTATCTCAATTTCTTCTTTTTTCTGTGCTTGATTTCCGTATATATATACTGTCTTTTTGTATATCCTGCAAAAAAAAAAAAAAATTACAATCATTTTCCAGCCAAAGGAAGAAAAGGGGAGGTCCAAAATATAAAATCTTGGAACCCCATTACTCCAATTATTCACTTCCTTTTTGGTGTACCCCTTTTTCATATTTTGCCAGCTTTGCATAACCCCTTTTTCTCCTGTGTTTTGAATACCCTTTTGGTTTTTCTTCTCTGTGGAGGGAGAGTTGTGCTGCATAGATCTCTCTGTAGAGGAGGAATAGGTGTGTTTTCTCAATCATTTGAGGGGTTTTGATCATTTGGGTTTTTTTGCTTGTTTTTGCCCAGATCTTGTTTTGGTGAATTGAATTGATGTGATGTGTTTGTTTGTTTTGGTCTTATTGTTTTGTTAGATTACACTTGATATGGTTTATGCTGTTGTTGTTGTTATGTTGGATTATCCATCCTCATAATATTCATGTTGTTTTCGAGTAATGGATGAGTAAAGATCTGTGTTTTAGTTTAGTTTTGATATGCTGAATTTTGTTTGATCTGTTCATTCTATTGGATGATTAAAGATGAACTCTTTGTTTAAATTTGTCAAATGGGGGTTCTGGAGAATGGTCATTTTGACTTTTTTTTGCTTAAAATGTTTGAATTTTGGATGGGTATGTTTGATATTTAGGTGATCTTATAAAAGATCATTACTTTCTGATGTATGTAATATCTGAGGAATTTTAGATGTTTACAATGAGTCTTTAGTTTCAATGAACCCCTAATTTTATTTTCTCCGAAGCGTAAAGAACTCCTATTTTGTGTTAGCAAACAGATTATTGAGTTTCTTAATGAAATGAATGGATACTGAGGATTCATGTTGCTGATCTCAGCTTAGCTTGGGATTGAGGCGTACTAGTAGTTGCTTAGGTTGGGATATACTATTGTTCAGTTAAAAAGCATGCAATGTTGCTGACATGACGATGCTTCCCTATGCCCTTGATACTTAGTCTCATTCTGAGGATAGATGGTTCAATGAGCATAGAGGAAGATATGTAAATTGAGGAAATGTGTTTTTCAGGAATTTGATCAATTGATATGTAGAATTTTGTTTGATCTGATCACTCTATTGGGTGATTATAATGAATTCTTTTTTTAAATTTGTCAGATGGGTTTTTTAAGAATGTTCATTTGACTTTTTTTGGTTAAAATGATTGAATTTTGGATGAGTATGTTTGATTATTAGGTGTGATCATACAAAAGATCATTACTTTCTGGTGTATGCTATATCTGAGGAATTTAGTTGTTTACCATGAGTCTTTTAGTTTCAGTGATCCCTTAATTTGTGTTAACGAACAGATATTGAGGTTTTGAATGGAGCAGAATGGCTACTGAGGATTCAGGTAGCTGATCCCAGCTTAGTTTGGGATTGAGGTGTACTAGTAGTTGCTTAGATTGGGATATAGGACAGTTCATTTAAGAAGCATGCAATGTTGCTGATGTGCAATGATTCTCTGCGCCATTGTATGTAGCACAAATAGAGTTTCGAGAGTCAATCAATTGATGTTAATTATTGAAATTTACAGTACTTTTTATTTAATTTTCAAATTAAATAATACATGTTACTCTTTTTGTTCCATTTTATGTGATAGTATAGTTTTTACTGGTTTGTCAATTGTTTGGAATTTGTAGTCAATTTTTGACGTTGATGGGATTTACTGTTAGTATCATTTCTAACAGAGAGAGAGTTCTATGGGAAGTTGCCAAACGCAGAAGGCAGAGGAGCTTTTGAAAGATAGCTAAAGGAAAACTAAGAAGGCTATTAGTAAAACTCGAGAGGAAGCTCAAGATGGCTTGTACCAAAAGTTAGGGACACAAGAAGGGAAGAAAGCCATGTTTAAATTAGCACGACTGATAGTTAAGAAGGAGTAGGATTTAAACAAGGTGAAGTGTATCAAAGGGGATTCTCACCAAGTGTTTGATTGGAGATACGAAGGAGAGATAGAGAGGCTATTTTGATTACTTGTTCAACTCAAACCAAAAGAATAACAATTTGGACCTCCACACATCTGTGTGCGATAGAAACTTCAGTTACACTTGTAGAATTAGGCCGACAAAGGTGAATGATGCCAGGAGAAATATGAGGACTAGAAAAGCTTGTGGGCATAATAGTATCCCCGTATAGGTGTGGAATTGTTTTGCAGAGGTTAGAATGCCCAACGAGTGGAGAAAGAGTATTTTGATTTCAAGGGGATAATGTAGATCTAAAATCACATGAAAGAAGTTGTCTCAAAAGACTTGCAATTTCTTGAAATCAATGCAGACTTAGCTAAAGATAGGTTATAATGGAAGATATTTTTTTTGATAGAGGTAAAGTTGTAAAGTTATAATGGAAGATATAGATCTCTACTAGTTGTGAGTACATTGATTTTGAGCTTATATCTTTTGTAGGAGTATTTTGACCTTATCATATATTTATTTGTATTTAATTTTTTTCTCTTTTATTCTTTTGGTATGGTGATGCCATGATTTGAAATGGTCGGTGAGGATTCATAAAGCTGATCCCAATTTGTCTGGAATTGATGCGTCCTAGTAGTATTGTGTTGTAGTATAAATTCTAGCTTCTAAATAAGTTTTGTGGAATAAATATTGGGGAGTTGAAGAAACTGTTTCTTGGCTTCAAATGTGAAGAACTCTCTGTTTGAAGATTGATTTGTTCCCATATTTTATATATGTTCTTATGAAGATTCCATTCGCTTTGCCACTTGTGAACGACAATTTATTTCCTGATTTTGTTGCATTTATCAATTTGGACTATATTCCACTAATACTTATGACTCTCATTTCCATTTTACAGTTCGTTTGGTCAGAATATTGAGATAGCTGAGGTTAGGAGCTTCAGCATTCCAGTTCCCTTTGTTGAAAGAAGTGGTAAAAAGGAGGACTTTGCACAATGTCTAGCTCCGTGAAAACTTTGGATCCGGCATTTCAGGGTGCAGGTCAAAGAGTGTATCCTTACCTAATGTTTGGTTTCATTGGTATTTCTTGAATTCATACTATTTGATAGTTATGTACAGGAAGCTGGAAGGTGTTTTGTTATGGTATCTGTTTACTACTTCTTGTAATTTTATTTTAATTATTTATAAGGTCACTTGGTCTGCTAGGAAATTTTGAAGTTTAGATTTCAACTTAACATTATATAGAGGGACTGAGATTTGGAGAATTGAGGATTTCCAACCAGTTCCCTTGCCAAAATCCGATTATGGTAAATTTTATTCCGGAGATTCATACATCGTCTTGCAGGTACATATTGATATATAAGTTTTTGGTTTATTTTATACAGTGCTATCTTTACGGAGTGTTTGCATTTATATTTCAGACAACTTCAGGAAAGGGCGGTGCTTATTTGTATGATATACATTTCTGGCTTGGAAAGGATACTAGTCAGGTATGAAACTCAGTTCATTCTTCCTTATAGATTTAACTTATGTTGTTTTTCTGTTTTTTTATAAATTGGATGCTTTGTTAGGATGAAGCTGGAACTGCAGCTATCAAAACAGTGGAGCTTGATGCGGTCCTTGGAGGGCGAGCAGTACAATATCGAGAAGTCCAAGGTCATGAAACTGACAAATTTTTGTCATACTTTAAACCATGTATTATACCTCTGGAGGGTGGTGTTGCATCTGGGTTCAAAAAACCAGAGGAGGAAGAATTTGAAACAAGGCTTTATATTTGCAAGGGTAAACGAGTAGTCAGGATGAAGCAGGTACGTCTTAACAACTTATGTGTGAGATTGTCAGGAGGTGTGTATTTTATTTGAATTATGGTTGAATTGATTATAACCGAGTTGAAAATGTTGTCAGGTCCCATTCTCCCGGTCCTCTCTAAATCATGATGATGTGTTCATTCTGGACACTAAAGACAAGATATATCAATTTAATGGTGCAAACTCCAATATCCAAGAAAGGGCCAAAGCATTAGAAGTTATACAGTTTTTGAAGGAAAAATATCATGAGGGGACGTGTGATGTTGCAATTGTGGGTATGTAAAAGACATCCAAAATTATAAGAGAAGTGGGTCAAGTTGAATATATTTCTGCACTCTCTTTATCTTAATTTTGCTGATGTTTGAATCTGATTGGTGAAAAGGTTATCTACCCTTAGTTGGCTCTGGTCTATTTTGTTTTTAAACCTTGCAACTAATACTTGAGCATTTGGTAGCATTTCAAGTGTACTTTCATATGAAAAGTAACTGCCTAAAGTCATTCTGAACTTTTGTTAATTTGACCATCATCAAATTAGGACACTGATATCAGGATGCATGGAGAAAATACTATTTTTGTATATATTATTTGAAAGTTTTCTCAGATGTGAACCTTGATACTCTTTTCCTTATCAAGTAAAAAAATGTGTTCCTAGATATTATGCTTAAAACCTCGGGTAGAAAGTCTCCAAATAGTTGAGTTCTTCATTGAATGCTTCAATGCTTTTAAGCATATTATGCATGCCTCAATTGTTTTGATTCATGAGAATAATGAATAAAATATTTCAAAATGTGCAAAAGATGTGATTGATAAATTTGGGTGAAAAGAACTTTTACGTGAATGCTTCTTCTTGTGGGACTGTAATTTTTTATATCTTTGCTAATCGATATTGTGGGAGAGAATCATTTGATTCAATGAAAAGGTGGAACTAAACTGCTTACACCCATGAAAAAGATTTGATCAACCTTGAAAGGGAACAGACATGTAAACCTAGAAAGCTAAAGGGGGAATAATATATCATTATGATGTCAGTACCATGCAGATTGGGTTGGATAGACTCAATATGTATGTTTATCTGTCATGTATGGCGTCTAGTGCTACATATCACTTTTTTGTTGCTTCCGTAAAGTTTTGTGAAATAACTTTAGGCTTGACTTATACTTTTCTATTGTACATGTCAGATGATGGAAATTTGCAAGCTGAGTCTGATTCTGGTTCATTCTGGGTTTTGTTTGGTGGATTTGCTCCAATTAGCAAAAAGGTTATTACTGAAGATGATATTGTTCCCGAGAAGACACCTCCCAAACTTTGCAGGTATTGGTGCCTTCTTTTATCTGATGTTTGTTATTTGGGTGACTCAATTTTTACTTGTTAAGTAATTCGTATTGATATCTTTGATTCCCATATATTTTGGGAGACAAAAGACAATTTTTAGTTCTGCACTCAAAATGTGTGGCCTAGTGGTCAACGAGGTGGGTTGAAACCCATAGGATCTCAGGTTCAAATCCCAATGGAGGCAAAAATACCAATGTGATTTCTTCCATCTGTCCAAGCCTCTAGTACTTCTACTTCTGGTAGTAGGAGGTAGCAGCACCTTGTGAAATTAGTTGAGGTGCGGGCAAGCAAGAGACCTCTGAGTTCCTTGAGTGATGCATAGTTGATTTGGGAGCAAACTGTTTATGAATTTATCTTGTTAGATTTAGCATGTTTTGGATTGTTGTCTCTTACCGAAATTGTATTTGTTCTTTGAAGGAAATGATTTAGACTTTGAATGATGGAGAGGTAAAGATTAATCATACTGTAAAAGTAGTATATACAAAGCCTGGATCCGGAGGGCTGATTACAAATCAGATGAAGTGAAAAAACTATGATATGACAGGGGACCCCTGACAATTAGTTCTAAGGATCAGGGTTAGAAGGATCCTTTTGCGTAAGCGTACGTTGATGGTCCAGATTATTTGTGTTCAAATTCAATTGTTTCTTATGTATTTGGAGCGATCGAAGCTAGATGGTTTATGGTTGAGTTTGGTATAATAATTATCAAAAGAAAAGTGTAGTTAGCCACAAAAATGAAAAGACAGGAGATAACTTTTGAGAGATGTGTCTTGTGTTCTGGCCTTGATGACCAGGGGTGACATTGGGAAATTACCTTTCTGATTTGCATCCCTTATCAACTTATGTGCATGTGAAAATTGAATCACTTTCATTGATGAACTTAGTCAAGTTTATGGTTGATGTGTTCTTGCATGGTGCTGGTTGCAGCCATAGCTGGACATCTATTAGAGAATATCCCTGTTGGAAGATATTGAACAGGTTGTTTTGTTTGGGGGGGTAGTGGTGGGGGGTGTAATGGTAGAATGTCTGAGAGGAACTTCAGTGTTTGGACTTGCGAGTACATAAATATTGTCCTGAAAAATAATCAAAGAAATGAAGATGCATGATGGGGTATTTGGAATTTTGTTTCGTCGGGTCTAGTTCTATCTGTGGTTTATGATGCTGCATATCTAAATTATGTAACATTCTTGATTAACCTTGAACTGCTCAATTCATCATGGTAGAAGATTTTTACGCTGAATTGGTCTAATTAATTCTCTCGTGTTTTCCATTTCTATATCAGTTGCAATGCCCTTTTGCTTGCTACTTTCTCATCAGCAAATTTTGTGTATTTGCTGGTGTTGGCGCTGAAGCTGTTTGTTTCCCCATTTTGCAGCATCACTGATGGTCAAGTCAGTCCTGTAGATGGTGAACTTTCAAAGTCCAGCTTGGAAAACAATAAATGCTATCTTTTGGATTGTGGTGCTGAGGTGTTTGTTTGGATTGGCCGTGTAACTCAAGTGGAGGAGAGGAAAGCTGCCATTCAAACTACAGAGGTAGAATTGTTAGTCCACATGTTAGTTATTCAATATGATTTTAAGTGGCTAAATGGCTTGTGATATATCCCAGGAATATCTTGCTTCTCAAAATAGACCCAAGGCAACACGTGTAACCCGGGTTATTCAAGGTTATGAAACCCATTCATTCAAGTCCAACTTTGACTCTTGGCCATCCGGATCTGCACCTGCCCCTGAAGAGGGGAGAGGAAAAGTAGCTGGTATATTTTTTTTTTTTCTCAACTTGTGAAGAAGTGTAGTATTGTTCATTTCCAGTAGTTCTAAGTTGTGGCATCTTTACAGCTTTGCTGAAGCAACAAGGTGCTGGTGTCAAAGGTGCCAGCAAAAGTGCTCCTGTAATTGAGGAAGTGCCTCCATTGCTTGAAGAGGGTGGAAAATTAGAGGTCCGATCAGCACCGTTATTTCCATTTCTTCAACAATGTGTGTTGATTTAACCAGCTTGTTTTCTGAAAACATGAAATTGATTAGGTGTGGCGCATAAATGGTAGTGCAAAGACACCTGTCCCAAAAGAAGATATTGGTAAATTTTACAGTGGAGATTGCTATGTGGTTCTCTACAACTACCACTCTCATGAAAGGAGAGATGATTATTATTTATGTTGGTGGATTGGGAAGGATAGTATTGAGGTAATGCAGATTGCCCCTGAAAATCAAGGATCCATTTATCTTTTACCCCATAGTTTTTATTTGAAATTAACTTTATATGCCATGCATCTGAGAATTGCAGTTTTCATTTTTCCTAACTTGCTTGTGAGCTAGTCCTTCACGGACCTGGTGAAAAAAGGAAACAAAACCAAAAAAAGTAATGGTACATATAAGCACTTCCAATTGTGCAATTGATTCTCATGTGTTTGTAATTTGTTATAAACTATTCTTCAATCTGACCAGCTTGGAGATATTTATAAAATGAAGTCTTACCCAAAAAATGATTTATTTCATTAAAGTGAGGTAGATATGATCCTAATGATATGTGAAGTGCTTTAAATTGAGGTATGTACTAAGAATGTCGCTTCAAGGAATAAGTAATCCACTGTAATAGTACAATTTGGTTTTGTTTGAAATGATTGGAGATGCCATTCTTCTCCACCCGGAGAAGGGGTCAAAGTAAAATTGAAGGAACTAACAAACCAGCCATGGCTTTCATCTATTACCCTTTCTTAGTTTGTGTACCATCTTTCTGCTTTGTTGGAGATAGGTAATGAGTCTGAAGGCCTTATCCAGTTTCCATATGTGATAAAGTTGTGTCTTGATACAGGAGGACCAAATCACGGCTGCTCGATTGGCCAGTACAATGTGCAATTCACTTAAAGGAAGACCTGTGCTGGTATTACTTGTCACATATTGGTTCTCTCTGTCAAAAGTTGGTGAGGTTTTAATTTGACACTTAACATTGTCCAGGGTCGGGTGTTTCAAGGGAAAGAGCCTCCACAGTTTGTTGCTATCTTCCAGCCCATGTTGGTCTTCAAGGTACCTCTTCATACAGCATAATACATACTGCTGTTGCTATAGTTGATTTAAATCATCAATAGCCTGATGAATTTCGATTTTTGTCAGGGTGGTTTGAGCTCTGGTTACAAAAACTATATTGCTGACAAAGGCTTGAACGATGAAACCTATACTGCTGATTCAGTTGCACTTATTCGGTTATCTGGAACTTCTGTGCATAATAACAAGGCAGTTCAAGTGGATGCTGTAAGCTTATGGACCTTCAGCTTTTTTCTTTTGGCTACTAAATTGCAGATTATCTTAATTATTTTAGCATTGAAGCAGAAAATATCCTTTGTTCCTATGGTACTTGTTCTACTATATACTGTTTTTATTGGTGTCACTTCATATGATATGCCAACTTATTTTTAGATAGATGAGCAGCCGCTCTTCAGGTTGATAAAATCTTTCTTTGAGTGCTAACACCTCTTTTTCTATCTGCTGGCTCGGTGTGGGCTTCTACTACATTATATAGTGATATATGGTCTTTTGCTTTTGTCAAACGAGTCCTTTGCATGCATTATAGTTGTAGTGAAAGTTTGGGAGAAGGAAATCTGAGTTGAGCTCCTTTTTATGGGAATGGTTGTATAATATATTCTGATGAGTAATTATTAAGACTTCTTTTGGCCTGCTAGATATCTGGATAAAGCTCAACATGTTTTTAATCAAATGCTTCAATCCCAAACTAGTTGATATCTGGGATGAGTCCTCAGTATCCACTCTGTTGTTCTTGAGCATATTTTTGTTTCAATACTAAATGATGCCTTTTAAGGGCAAATTGCAAATTTTCTACAACTAGTGTCTCTCTTGATCTCAAAGTTATTCTCTTGGATGTACAAGTATCTTCCTTTTTTAATCAGTAAAAGGGCCAGTAATGCCAGAGCGATGCTAACATGGACATCAAGTCCCCAAACCAGAACAAAGGACTCTTTACAAACATCAGACTCTTTTGCAGTTATGATATCGTTGATTCATACTTGATCGCGCTGGTATTGATGAGAGCTCATCAATTTCAATTCAGACAACTTGACTGGCTTTGTTGATGACTGTATTCTGTGATTAGTTAAAGTTGCAATTCTCATAGTATACAAATTAATGTGAACTTATGAAAATAAAATTTTCTACTGGGATTGCTTATTTCTTTTTTTCCTGTGTCAACTCTGTCAGGTGCCAAGTTCACTGAACTCTAATGAGTGTTTTCTTCTACAATCTGGTTCTTCATTATTCAGTTGGCATGGTAACCAGAGTTCTTATGAGCAGCAGCAATTAGCAGCAAAGGTTGCAGAATTCTTGAAGGTGAGATGTTTCTTGAAACTGGAAAACTTATGTCACCTTTTCTCATGTCGTATTCTCTTTCCATCTAGAAGAATCCAGTCTTTTAATTACTCCTGGGCAAATTGGTCATCATTTGACTGTGAAATATTCAAAAACTTGGAGGGGAATTTAAATTTCTTCTCTCGGGCGGATCCCCGCTGAGTTCATGTGAGTTCCTCTAGATTTAGAAATAATAATAATGAAAATAAAGTATCTAAATTTCTACAGCAAATCAGTTAGTTTTTTATGAAAAGTTGTTATGGGGCGATTCTCATCATTTTGAGTGTGTGCATAGATGGTGATAATTTACTCCAATTAGATGCAACATTTTATCCATTTTTTAATTTAAAAAAAAAGTTTGAAAGAAACTAAAAAAAACATTTTATCCTGTTTTAATTTTTGGTTTTTGTTTCTTGGCAAGTGTCTCCAGCAAATCCCATTCAGTGTCAGGTTGTGATACAGTAGCATTGTGAATGAAATAACTATTTGAAATATGACAAATGCAAGCATAGCCTGCATTGTTAAGATGTATAACCACGGTGGTGAAATTTTAGCGAAATATACAGCATTATAGCTAGATGATTGCATGGACCTTCTTTGTCTTCATTGGTTTTAGTGTTTCAGCTTTTCATTTTCTACCTGGAATGAAAGATCGATATAATTTAGAAAGTGAAGTGCTGCCAACGTCAAAAGTCAAATCTTATGTAATTGTTCGTGTCGCTAACTTTTCCTTGCAATTACAAAAGACTGAAGTTCCCTCACATAGTTTTGTAGATGCTCAGGCTTTTATGATTTTTAGCTTGTACACATAGCATAGCTTTGTTTTGTGCTTCTTACCGGTTGTGTAATTTAAGTATCCACAGAAATTGTGGAGAAGATATCCCCAACGGATATGTGTCATATTTGTCTTAGTGTGTTCTGCACTGGACTAATGCAGTTAATCTTTTTATGCAACTTTAGCCCGGTGTGACAGTGAAACACACTAAAGAAGGAACAGAGAGCTCAGCTTTCTGGTTTGCCATTGGAGGAAAACAGGGTTATACCAGCAAGAAAGTGGCTCCAGAAGTCTCCAGGGATCCCCACTTGTTTTCTTATTCATTTAACAAAGGTACATCCATCATCCTATAATTGTTTAGATTTCCTATTTGCATTAAGGATTGCTCTGCTAACGATCTTTTTAATGGTTTCTATGTTATCATGTTAATATCCAGGAAAATTTGAGGTAATATTCTGTAGTATAAATCTAAAATCTCTCATTTTCTGCTCAGCTCCTTTACTGTGTTTTTTAAATTTGTTCTTTACTCACTTGATAGGTTGAAGAAATCTACAACTTTGCTCAAGATGATTTATTGACCGAGGATGTCTTACTACTTGACACCCATGCTGAAGTGTTTGTTTGGGTTGGTCAGTCAGCAGACTCCAAAGAAAAGCAGAGTGCTTTTGACATTGGACAGGTCTACACAAGACTATTATAGGCATTTACAATTATGTAAGCATTTTTTCCAGTTTTACACTTCAATCTATTAATATGATTATGATTACAGAAATATGTAGAGATGGCTGCATCTTTGGAAGGATTATCACCAAATGTTCCACTCTATAAAATTACGGAAGGAAATGAGCCTTGCTTCTTTACAACATTTTTCTCATGGGATCCTGCAAAAGCCAGTGTATGTGACTAAAACTCTCATCTGGTTGTCATTATGAGACCTTCTGGCATGAACTCGAAGATTCTGTGTTGATGTCATAAAAGAGTTCCATTAGAGAAGATGCAATTTTATGTGGAACTGATTAATATAGTATTTGTACTTATCGGCTGATTTCAATTACCACATTGATATACACCTCCCTCTTTACTCTAAAACCTTTCAGCTTTGGTGATGACTAGACCTTTGAGCAGTGTGTTGTATATATGTTTTTGAATTACAGTAGTGACAAACTGCGAACACATTTGAATACCTGTTTCTGATCTTTAAACTAAAATCATGCACTTTATCATAAACCGCCTTGTACAAAACACATCTCTCCTAAAAAAGATCTCTGTCAATATCTTTAATTAGGGATTACACTTACATATTGAAGCATCTTTCTCGATGTCGAAGACAGTTTCCTTGAGAGTGAAATTTTTACATTGTTATTTTAACTGCAATTCTGGTATTCCTCAATATTTGTGGTTGTAACTTGTTGATCTCATTGATTATCTCACACTGTTTTTCCCACCTCTAAAAAGTTCTATTGTCTGTATATTGCACTAACCTTCCTATTTAACCAGGCCCATGGAAACTCATTCCAGAAGAAGGTTATGCTACTCTTTGGAGTTGGTCATGCGTCAGAGGTAATTGCTTGTTTTCATCAAAGCAAGGATGGGTTTATGCTCAATTTATTTCGTATTTGCAAATGTCTTTTTCATTTCTGTCATCTCAAGACTACTGAAATCTGTTAATATTTTCCTGTCCGAGCTTGGCTATTCTAGAAGTTGTAATGAAGAAAATCTTTTCGATTGGGGTTTCCTGGTTCAATGAAAACATTTTCCGTCTTTCTCATGTTTGGTTAGTCAAATTTTTGGAAAATATTTTTTCTAGGAAAATAAGTTACTTAAAAATTTAGGAAATTGACTTCCTTAACGGAAGTAGGGAAAACAAAGTTCGACAAGTGGCATTTCACCTAGATTGTGTCTTTCCAACCCTCCATCACACCTCATCGTCACCTCTACCCCCATTCCCGTCACCCAACCCTCACCTCTGTATTTGTCTAAAATATATATAAATGATTTTAGGACTAATATTTTTTTTGCATATGTACTGAACACAAGAAAACAAATAAGAAATCCACTTATTTTCCTAGTTATTATGTTCTTTTGTGCCGAAATCACCCTAGAGATTTTTTTTTTTAAAGAATGTACTCAAAGTAAAATATCCAATGTAGATCTCATGTTTATCTATGAAGGGTTGATTTTATCATTATCAACCAAATGTGGAATGTGATAAAAATCTCAGATGTTATAAAAAGTTCCAATGTGCTAACAAGCCTGTACTATTTTCAGAATCAGCAAAGGTCAAATGGGGCCGGTGGGCCAACTCAAAGGGCTTCAGCCCTAGCTGCTTTAAACTCTGCTTTCAGTTCACCATCTCCTCCAAAATCTAGTTCTGCACCAAGGCCTGCTGGAGCAAGTCAAGCCTCTTCACAAAGGGCAGCTGCAATAGCTGCATTATCCAACGTTCTTACAGCTGAGAAAAAGCAGTCGAGTGAAAGTGGTTCTCCTGTCCAATCGAACAGAAGCTCACCCGTCCGGTCAAGCAGAAGCTCTCCTGTCCGATCCGTTGACTCTGGCCCTGCTGGTATAAAAATCTATTTGCTCTTCCTCTTGCTATTAACTTTCGGTGCATTCTCCCGTCGCGAGTCTTGCTATGATTGTATCAACAGATTTTATGCCAACTTCAAAATCTTTTTTTTCCCCCCAAGTCTTGTGCTTTTAATTCATAATTTAAAGTGCCTGTGCCTGCATTGCATAAATCATTGTGCTTATGTTATCAGCTAATGTTATTGAGGGAAATATTGGCTGCACAAAAGTGAAATTTGACACTTCCTATGGAAAACCGAATCATTATTCTTAAAATTACTTGTAAGTTCAGTTCTTGGAGTAGTTTGACATACCTCAATGTTTACTTTTCCACCAAAGCAGAAAGTGATCTTTCTACTGCTGAGGTCCAAGATTCAGAAAAAGCTTCAGAACCTAAGGAGATAGTTGAGCCCGCTGAGACTAATGGGTCAGAACCGAAGCCAGAACCAGAACAGGACGAGGGTGGAAATGAAAGTGGTACGGCTATATTTAGTTATGAACAGCTGAAGGCTAAATCTGACAACCCTGTCACCGGGATTGATTTTAAGCGGAGAGAGGTTTGTAGCTTAACCATTCTTTGGCATTCCTCATATGATGTAACTACTCCTATACATATTATATAGCAAATGATTCTAACAACTCCATAAAATCAGTCAAATCAGAAGCCAAAATTCTTACTGAATATCGGCATAATACATAAATGGACGCTCAACTTGGTCTCAACTGACAACTAAACGCTCCAACTCATTCCCATTGTGTCTCGTGGATATCTCCGAGGCTGACGTGAGACATAAATTTTGGAGGTGTTTAGATAATCATTTGTAAGTTGGATTGTTCAACTGATCCTATGGGAGACGAGTTCACATGTCTAGATGTATATACTTGAAATTGGAGTGTTTACTTGTCAGCTGAGGTCAACTTTGAGTGTATGTTTATATATTATGCCTACTTTTAAATCCTACAACATTGAGCTCCATCTTTCTTTTCTGATTGTCTCTTTCAGGCCTATCTTTCGGATGAAGAATTTAAGTCTGTACTTGGTATGAACAAAGAAGCTTTCTACAAGTTGCCTAAATGGAAACAAGATATGCACAAAAGGAAAGTTGATCTCTTCTAGACCCTGCATCGGAAACCAAATGGTCTGTCGCTATCTCATTCTTGCAGTTCTCGACATTCGTCCCCCATGTTTCTTGCCAGAGCAACCTACTTTTATAGGTACATATTGCCTGGATTGTGTATGTAGCATTTTTCCGTTTGCTTCTCTCAATGACCATAGCTCTTTGGTAGTTTTATTTTTTCGATTATGTGATGCCTGCTTGAAGTTTGGTTTTTTTCGGTTGAAAGTCAGCAGCCAGGTTGATTCTTTGATTTGATCAGTGTATCTCTGAGTTTGTGTTCATTGAAGTCATGTTAAAAGGGTGTATACATTATGTTGTAACCTATACAAAAAGGAATATAACATTTGGGGTTTGCCATCAATAGGCCTATTTGGCTCTGCTCTTGTTTTAATTTTTTAACTGTTGAATCTTGGGTCAGCTTGTATGCAACTCGACTATTCCATCGAGGGCCTGCGTTGGTTCCGGTTTTGTTCTTTAAGTTCACATATTGGCTCACATGTATTTGAGTTTATTTTGGGTAAGCAAATGGACATTGATTCAAGTGTTTACTCATTTCATGGTTTGCAATTCATTATTGGAGTTTTGTTGAGCAACTTTGTTCATATTTAAATATTTGCATCTATAATTAATTGGTATTGATTGTAATAATTTTTTTTTATATTTTGGATCAATGATTGAGCTTTGTGCTGGTGCACTAAGCTTTCGCCATGTGTGGAGTTTGGGAAAGGGTCGGACCACAAGAGTTTATTGTATTGTCTTTTCCCTAGTCACCCTTTAACAAAATAACGATAGCTATGCCTCGATCCAAAACAAGTAACACTCACTAAATGAATCCTCAATGATCATACTAAATGAAAATTAAGATAAATATGTATAATAGTAGTATCACAAGTTCTTGTTTTGGGGTTGGCCTGGTGACAATTGACTTGAGCCTTGGGGTTTGCTCCCTTTTAAGGTCTCAAATTTGAAATCTATCGGGTGCAAATAATTTTGAGGGTTATCGGACTGGGTAAAATTTGAATTAATCGTGGTGCAATTGCAGGAAATTCCTTGCCGAGGGTCTGTGCACCCTCGGAATTAGTCGAGATTCTAAGAGACTCAAACATCCGGTGCAACTCGAAAAATAAAAGTTCTTGTTTTTGCTGCCATATAAATATGATAAGATCAAAATACTCCTAGAAAAATAATGTCCAAAATCCACATGATAAAGCAACTAGCTTCTCAACTTGTAGATATTACCTAAAAAAGAGCACCACAAAGCATTCCACTTTCAGACAGGGTTCGAAGAAGGGTTGTACGTTAAACTGTATGATATAAAGCCCCCCCCCCTCGCCCTCTCGCCCCAAAGATGTTAGTATCATCATTTACAGGTCGAGTCATGATATCTGAAGTCTGAATACTCAACGCTATGAAACAAAAAGCTCAAGTGATATACATACAAACACATTGATATGTCGATATAGATAACTTTACCATTGCTCCGAGCCCTCCTTTCTTTCTTGGTAAACAAAAGAGCAACAAATGGGACACCTACAAGATTAGAATGGAAATAATAGCATAGGACAAAGAAGAACATGAAAGAAAAATTGTTTAGCACTAATAGAAAATAACTCTTTACCTAACAATTATTCTTGTATAACATCCATTTAGGGTAATGGCCCATGCTATTACATCATTATTATTTTTGTGCATTTATACTTAATTCTCTTATCTCAAAATTATATATTAATTTCTTATCACTTATCCACAACAACAACCATTTTTGGATTATTATTTTTAAATGCAAATTAACTTACACAACCAAATTATTGTGTGCTCTCATTAAGTATCATTACAATAATATTATTTCCAGTGTAGTTCTATAAGTAGTATATTTGCGAGAATGGTGCGTATGGTGTCTTGTTTCTGAAGTTGTTTTTCGGTAGACTCTCGGTTCAAGTAAAGAACATCAAAAGCAACTATAGAAAAGGAATGGATATATAGTAGTAAAAAAAATAATGCTAAAAATAAAGGAGGATAACAGTAGCAGTAACAGATAATATGTCAATCGAGGTAATAGTAGGAAAGTAATAATAAGTAATAACAATATTGATAAATAAAACTAGACGTTATTCGACTATCTACTGATCTTCTACCTTGATTATCGGCATCGATATCCTCCTATCTTGTGAAATATTATTAATACTAACAGGCACAAATATTATTTAAAAATATTTTACCGCAGTTGAAAATTGTACAAGGCGTTTTCCCTACCTCATGAAGATAGTGAGGTTGTTTTCAATAGACTCTCAACTCAAGTAAAGAATAACAAAAGCAACTACAGAAAAGGAATGAATATACAGTGTAAAAAATAAAGGAGGAGAACAGTAGCAGTAACAGACAATATATCAATCGAGGTAATAGTAGAAAAGTAATAATAACAATATTGATAAATGAAATTAGACGATATCGTTTGATTATCTATTGATCTTTTATCTTGATTATCGGCCTCCAGCTTCTCCTATCTTGTGAAATATTATTAATACTAAAAGGGCACAAAGTATTATTTAAAAATATTTTACCATAATTAAAAATTGTACATGTCCTTTTCTATAATTTTGACTATCACTAGGGCCAAAAATAGTTCATATGATATGGCAACTCCAAAATATATTTTATTTATATTTGTGAATTGTTCTTGTGTGTCCACCTTGGCTAACTTTAATATAAAATAAAATCTCCTCAAATTTTCATCAATTATTTGAACCATGGTGGGGTAGATATTAAATATTTTAGCTTTTGTATGACTGATGTTTAAATATTATAGAAAAATATTGAGAATATTCTAAAATGAGAGTAGTAGTAGTGATAGGGATGTGTAGTGACATGGTGGGTGTGTAACAATCCAGTTCGCTAGTGATATTGTCCGTTTTGAGTCTAGATTCACACGGCTTTAAAATGTGTCACTAGTAGGTAAGATTTGTTTATTTATATACCCCGCATCTCTCTTGCTTTGCTGATGTGGGACTTCTCATTTTAAGATGAATTGTTACATGCATCCCCTCTATAGATTCAGTGTCCTCGCTAAGGTTTGCCCCACCACATGGGATTTGCCTCGCTAAGGTTTGCCCCACCGCATGAGATTCGCCTAGACACTGAGGTTTGTCCCGTCTCACCGGGATTTGCCTAAACTCACTTGAACTCTAGTTCGCATCGACAAGGCTGACACATGAGTGGCTCTGATACCATCTTTAACATCCCAACCCGCTAGTGATATTGCCCGATTTCGGCCTAAGCTCGCACGACTTTAAAATACGTCACTAGTAGGTAAGATTTGTTTACTTATATACCCATCATCTCTCCTGTGTTTTGCAGATGTGAGACTTCTCATCTTAAGATAGATTGTTACAGGGTAATTACTTTTCATTCTTAATCAGAGATTTCATAATCGAGTCGTATGAATGAAATTGTATTTCGTAAAGCGCTTTGATTGCCTTCTAAGTAGAATTTTCTCGCTTCAAATGTAATTTATTTACTCACAAAGTAAATATCAGAAACTGGACGAAAAATTTTAAAAAGGCATGAAAGACGGAACTTAAAAAAATACACGTACAAATAGTATAGTCAAATTCAAGATTCAAAGTCGTCTCACAAAGGTACATATATAAATAAATAGTAGAGGCAAATTTAAGATTCAAAATCGATTTTTAAGATTTTTAGTATTTAACTTATAAAATTATGAATTCATACCTAAATTTGTTAGAATTTTCATTGATTTTTAAACTTTTAATACTTATAAAATTTCACTTGTTTTAAAAAAAAAAATTCAAATTGGTTCTAATTAGTCATTATCAACCAAGTTTATTTAAAATATTATAAAGGCTTGTGGTCACACAAAAAAATTGGAGTTTTGTTCATTATTTATATAAAAATATATAATAGCTTCTTAAAATCTCAAATTCATAAAAGAAATTCCCATATATATTTATTATTATATTCTTTATATACCAACAA
>JBCEWC010003084.1:0-31637 GCA_038996855.1 Solanum aculeatissimum | reverse complement strand
TACCTTTAATTGGTGATAACTCGAATGAAGATCTATTTTAGAGAAGTGAGTAGATCTGTGAAGTTGGTCAAACAAATTATCAATTCTAGGAAATGGGTACCTATTCTTAACAGTCACCTTGTTCAATTGTCGATAATCAATACACATTCAGACCGAACCATATTTCTTTCTCATAAACAACACGGGAGCACCCCAAGGTGAGATACTTGGCCTAATGTAACCCTTTTCTAGCAAATCTTTCATTTGATCCGTAAATTCCTTCAACTCCACCAGGGCCATACGATAAGGAGGAATAGAAATAGGTTGAGTATCCGGAAAGAGATCTATGCCAAAATATATTTCCCTATCGGGAGGAATACCAGGCAAGTCCTCGGAAAACACATCGAGAAACTCATTAACCATCAGAACTGATTCAAGCTTAGGTGACTCACCCTCCACATCTCTAACCCACACAATATGGTAAATGCACCCCTTTCAATCATCTTCCGGGCTTTGAGGTAGAAAATAAACCGACCCTTAACCATGGAATAACTACCCTTCCATTCCAACACCGGTTCATAAGTAACTTGAAATTTAACTTGAGTAGTCCTACAATCAACTGAGGCATATGATGCATGCAACCAATCCATCCCAAGGATAACATCAAAATCATATATTTCAAGTTCTACAAGATCACCGGGGAACACTTTGTGCAACATAGAGACAGGACAACCCTGATACACTTTCTGAGAAATAATAGACTGACCCACGGGAGTATACATTGAATAAGGTTCCCTTAGAGTTTCGAGACTCAAACCAAATTTAACAGCCAATAGAGAAGTCAAAAAAGATAAATTTGCACTCGGATCAAGTAAAGCATAAGCATAAAAATAAAAGATTTTTAACATACTAGTCACGACGTTCGGAGCTTCCTCCACCTCTTGTTGGGCATGAAGAGCATAAAAATGGTTGTTCCTAGGCGCACCACCAACCGAAGCTTTTGGCGGCCCTTGACCACCGGGAGCCACTTGATCTTTCTTTTCACCCCTTGGACATTCGGAAATTTTATGGTTCAAACCACCACATCCAAAGCAAGCACCCAAAGCCCTTCTACAATCACCCAAATGATGCTTTCCATATTTTCCACAAAGAGAAATTCGGGGACCACCCCTAACTTGTGCCTTAGGAGGAGGCACTCTTGGATTAGCAACCCTCATATTAGAACCTTGGCCTTGATGGAATCGGCCAAAACCACCATCACTCTTAGAGTTGGAGAACCCACCATCAAACCGGGCCCTCTTAGCTTCATTAGCCCTTCTTTCCTTAAGCTTTTCACCTTCAATTTTCTTGGCATAAGTCATGAGCCTAGAGATGTCCATGTCACGGATGAGCATAGTGGTTCGACACTCTTTCACCACCAAATCTGAAATACCTAAAATAAACTTGTGAATTCTTGCACAGGGGTCAGATACAAGCATGGGAGCATATTTGGAAAGCTTAGTGAACTTGAGAGAATAGTCCCTCACGGTCATACCACCTTGCCGAAGGTTGATGAACTAGGTCATTTTGGCTTCGCTAAGCTCAAGAGGAAAGAAATGGTTAAGGAAAGTCATTTTGAATTCTTCCCAACTAACCTTGACATCCATCATTCGCTAAACCAACCATTGGTTACACCACACTTGGGCCACATCTTTCAATTGATATGCGGCCAACTCGGCTTTCTCTTCTGAACTCACTCCCATGATAGTCAAAACCTTAGTGAGTTCATCAATGAACTCTTGAGCATCTTCATCCACTTTTGAGCCATAGAAATCCAGAGGGTTCATCCGGGTGAAATCCCTCACCCTAGAAGCCGGAGTACCAAGATTCACGGGATTGATTGGCCGGGCTTGGTTAGCCACTGCTTGGGCCAAAATAGATACCATATTCTTAAACTCGGTGTGGTCACCTGTTTCTCTACTGGTGCCTGAGGGACTTATTCCTCAAATTCTAGAGCTTGGCGGGGGAAGGGAGCTCTTCTAGGAGTCATGTTCTGAAAGAGTGATAAAAATACCAAGAGTTTAGGAAATTTATCTTATCAACTCACGGCACGACAAAAGAAAGCAATGAAATGAGGTACATTCCTAAAATGTCATCATAGCCTCCCATTCATAGGCATGGCACACATCACACCCATGAACATGACTCTAATTGATGCGGCATGTTGGACTCCAAGGATCATTTACAAACCTAGGGCTTTGATACCATCTTTCTCATGATCCGAAAGTGGGGCCTAGATGTGACATGGCGAAGGAGAACCTAAAAGACCTCGATCAAATCGTCATAGCATCATCACTCACATCATTGGTTCGGAAGCGCGAAATGAAAAACACATAACACATAATTCTAGGGGAAACGGGGCTTTGGACTCAAGCTATGGGGATATTGCCGGGAATGGGATGAGCATGAATCACGTAGCACATCTCCATACTTGTCATAACTTGTCATATCATATTGGTGTAAACATCTATATTGCTCAAAGAGCCATATCATAGACATTATGTGATCACATTCTTGTCATAACCCACCCTTAATCAAAATCATAGTCATAAACATGTTTGGAACTTAGCTCACATCAAAACCTTCTTGAGAAACCATGATCATGCATGCAAATGCCATGAGGAACAATGAGAATAACATGGATACTAGAGTTCATACTTTAAATTCAAATCAAGAGTAGTTCATAAGAAATTCAAGTTAAATCAATACTTAAACCATCATTAAAACACTAGCATAGTTCAAGAGTAAAGGGGACATTCATAACTTGACCTTCATCAAATCCATTGAAACCTCATATAATTCAAACTTAATTTAACTTTAAATCACCTAATTTCTACAGCCAACAACTACAATCAATTAAATACTTCAAAATTTAAAGAACCCAACATTAAAGAAAGCTTAAAATCATAATTTAAATAGGAGGGTTCTTGGGTCTTCATGGATGGAAGGGAATCCATGAATCAAACCCACATACATTGGAATTAATCAAGAGAATTGAATGGAATTGCAAGAAAGATAAATTTTCCCAAATTTCTTTAAGCTTTCATCAATGGAGGTCAAGAGAGTTGACAGAATTTTGGAGAGAATTTAGGTGTTAGAATGGTTGAAAGGGGATTAAGATTTGATTTAGGGGGTTTAGGAGACCTTAGAAAGCCTAAAAGGTGCATAGAATCTAATTAAATTATGAATTTACCATTAATGAAATGGACTAAATTACTGAAAACAGTGTCACACGAAAGGCACACAGTACCCATTTACAGGTCCACGGGCCATGTACCTTCCCGTGACACTTCACTTGGCCTCGGCTTCGACTTGAACTCTCGGGGGATTTTTTGGATCACTTCACAAGGGCCTCACGAACCTTGTACTGGTTCATGGAGCATCACTTGGTCTGGAGTCCAGCCCCGAACCCTGGCCAATATTTTGGATCACTTCACGGGATCCCTCACGGGCCGTGAAGGGTCACACGGACCGTGAGGTGGTTCGTGGGACCATACTTAGTCCATGGCTTGCTCCAAACCCTAGGAGCTCGTTGGACCAACCCACGAGCACCCCCACAGACCATGGACCACCAAATAGTCCATGGTCCAATCCTTAGTCCCAATTCCGGAACCCTTTTCTCAGCGTACTTCCAAATATGGATAGTCTCACTGCAAGGGCCATAACTTTCACATACGAAATACAAATTGAGTGAAACCAGTTGTGTTGCGTTGATAACTCAAATATCTTCAATTTGATATATAGCATCCCACACAGTTCATCCTATACCAAAATGTATGACTTTCCATAGTTCACTGCCCAACCAGCCTCACAACTTCACCAAACGATCCTCTTTGAATCCGGCCACTTAAATACAACCTGTGGCTACCAAAATTCAACCACGACCAATTGAATACTAACCTTGACCAATCATTACAAAGTTCAAAATTTTCAAATCATTACAGTGGGCATGAAATGCATATGACATAATAATATGACAAAGCAAGATGACAAGGGGACAAGTGATACAAAAGAAATACACATAGCCAAAGGATAAGTATATCATAACAATATGCCATGCCATGATGCATGAAATGAAACCTACGAATCATATCATAGTGGGGATGTGACCTCAACTTACAATAGAGCGAACCCGAGCGATCTACTACTTAGATTCGGACTACTTCCCAGGTAGATCCCTAGTCACCCTTCAACAAGGGGAATCATAACAAGTCATCCCATCTAGGGAGAAATCCCATGTTGGCACATGGTTTGACGAAAAAGAGTATGGACCCTTGGAGATAGTCCACCCCGACTCAATCCTTTGTTACTAAGCCTCATCCCACGGAAATACATATATATATATATATATGCAAGCCTTTCAAAATGGAGGGCTGACATTCTTTTCAAAACCATGCATCATTAGGCAAACCATGTCATTATAAAACTCCATATTCATACTTACGCTTAATGCCAACAATAATTTCCAAAACCATTTCCATATCAATGCAATAAGAGTATCTCATTTACATAGCTTATGATATCAAGCCTTCATAACATATCAAAATGGTGCAAGCACCCAAAATGCTCAAAGATCCATAACAAGAGACTATGTGATCACAAGTCTTAACATATCATATCATAACAAGAGGGCCATGCCCTTAACAAGAATTTCATCATAACCATACTTCAATGCATATACCATGAATGAGGAATCAAGTGCATGGGTAATGGAGATTCAAACCTTAAACCATAATTCAATAGATAATTCAACATAATTCATGAGAAAATCCCAATTTAAAGCATAATGCAATTTACCCATACATATTAAATCATCAAAATGACATGCACATTAGACCTTCAAGAGTTTCAATGCGCTTCATGAAATTTCAAACTTAAATCAACTTTAAATCACCTAATTTCTACAGCCCAAAACTCAATTCAATTTAATACATCAATATTTAAACAACCCATAATTAAAGAAAAGCTTAAATTCATAATTTAAAGAAAAGGGTTCTTTGGTCTTCATGGATGAAAGGGAATCCATGAATCAATCTCACATACCTTAAGATTAGCCAAGAGAATTGGATGATTTTGCAAGAAAGATAATTTTCCCCAAAAATATTTCAAGCTTTCATCAATGGAGGTCAAGAGGATTGAGAGAATTTTGGTGATGATTTAAGAGTGTTATAATGAATAAGAGGAGATTAGGGTTTGATTTGGGGGCTTTAGGAGACCTTAGAAAGGCTAAAAGGGGCATAGGATTAAACAAAATTATGAATTAACCATTAATTAAATGAACTAGATCACTGAAATAGTGCCTCATAGAAGGTTGCCCAGGTGTCGTCTAGAGGCTCACAGACCATGAACCTGTTCGTGAGACCTCACTTGGTCTCGACTTCGGCTTGAAATCTCGGGGGACTTTCTGGATCACCTCACGAGGGGTATCACAGACCGTGTCGCTGCACACGGATTTTGTATTGGTTTGTAGAGCATCACTTGGTCTGGATTCCAGCCCCGAGCCTTGACCAGCTCTCTAGATCACTTCACGGGGCCCTTCACGGACCGTGAAGGCTCACATGGACCATGAAGTGGTCCATGGAGTTCCACTTGGTCCGGGGCTTGGTCCAAGCTCCAAGGGAGATCACTGGAACAACTCACCGGACACACCACAGACCATGAACCACCAAATGGTCCTTGGTCCCTCACTTGGGCTCCATTCCGAATCCTTTTTCCAGCATACTTCTGAATACGGGCAGTCTCACTGCGAAGGCTATAACTTCCACATCCGAACTCTAAATAGAGTGAAATCAGTTGTGTTACGAAGATAACTCAAAGAGATTTGATTTGATATATAACAGCCCATATATTTTACATCATGCCAAGAGATATAGCTTTTCAAAATCTATGTTGCCTAACCGGCCTCACAACCTTCCACCAAAACCACCCCTTTGAATTCGTCCACTTAAATACAACCCATGAATACCAAAATTCAACCATGATGAGTTCAACACTACCCATGACCAACCATTATAAAGTTCAAAAAATTTTGGGTCGTTACAATAAAATGCTATTTCTAATTCATTCAAAGTTTTTAATTCCCAAATTTCTCTCTAGGGTTCTCAATAATTCTCTTTCTAAGTCAAGGGTTCTATTGAAGCTAAATCTTGAAGGTTTTATTAAGGATTTAAATATTTTCTTCTCAAATTCTAAGGATCCTACTTGAGGTATGTTGGAATTTATTCATGGATTAGTTTCATCCATGAAACCCAATCTAAAACCTCATTTTTTCAAAATTTCATGATGATTTCTTATGGTCTTTTAATCTATGATTTCTAATGCATGAATTATGATTTATATATGATAATTATGACTAAGTATGCATGAATTATGATGAATTACATGATGAATATGATTTTAAAGCCAAAGTATGTAATTTCAAAGTATGCATGATTAGGGCTTAATGACTTGATGTGGGTTCCTTGATTAATGATCCAATTTGATTTTAATTCATGATTTCTCTATGAATCCTACTCAATTTCATGATTTTGACTCAAATGTCTATGGAACGACACTTAGCCCTAGTCTCCAAGATAAAGTTATGGATTTATATGCTAATGATCTCAAGTATGAAAAACATATTTTATATGATGATGATGATGATATTAATGACAATGATGATGTTATGAAAGCTATGATGATGATATAATAAAGAAGGTGATGCAACCCTAATGCTTATGATGATGTTAAGGTGAGAATGTCTACTCACATTATGATGATTCTTTTGACATAATATTTTCATAAAAGTTATGATGACTATCTTATAAGCTATGAATGTATAATTTTAACGAAGTATGAACTATGTTGAAAGCCTTGTATATGCATAATTTATGTATTTTATGGGATATGACTTAGCACCAAATGATAGTGGAGGTGAGGACTCAACCTAAGGGGTCCTTGATGTAAAGGCTACCTCTCTCATAACTACGTGCCACTGTAGGGATGATGATTATGTACCTATATAGTATTATGTTAGTTGATCCACATAAGTAAAGCATATTCCAAAATTGGAAGGTTCCCATAATGTAAAGTATAGTCTACCCTGGCAAAGTAGGCTACTCTTTCACTCGATGTAGAGGTGACATCGGGATTCCATGTAATAGTTTGCATGGTCGTATATATTGATTATGGTCTTATTTTCACATATTTATGTTAAGTTCATGAATGGATTGATGATACTTTTTCTCTTGATTTTTAAACTTGCATGCTCATACATATTATGCCCTTATCCTATTAATATGATTATGCATATTGATATTATTGCAATGTCCTTTGATTCATGGAATACCTACATACTTAGTAAATTCTATGTGTTAAAACATACTTCTTTGCCTGCATGATCTAACCATATAGGGATGAACAATGATTAGACTATTCTATTTTATGTCTAGATTCAGATCTTAAGCTTAAAGACTAGTTGGTGAGTTTCCCATGCTTCGAGAACAAGCCCTTATGATGCTTTTCTTTTATGTTGAGACTTTAGTATTTCTTATGTTGATGTATGTCTTAAGGGTGCAAGAGTGAACTATGTACTAGACCCCGATAATATCTATGATATAGAGGCATGATTTGGACTAATGGATTGATGTATACTCCCTTATGGAAACTATGACACTCTTGCTTTTATGTACTTTCACTCACTTATTCTCTTATGTATGCTTATTTTACGTTATGAATGCTTGTGATATAAACACGAGCCTTGAATGGGATGTCTTTGGGTGTCATATTGGTCGCGCCATGGCTAGGCCCTAGGTTTGAATTGTGATAAAAGAGGTATCAGAGCACAAGGATTGAAAGTATTCTAGGGGGTCCAACATGCCGCTTCGAGTAGAGTCTTTTTAATTGTGTAAAGCGCGCCACTTCCATGGATAGGAGGCTATGAGATGTTGTAGGAAAACTTTGCTTCTTTGCATTCTATGTCACGCCTTCAAAGTTTCCATATCCTAACACTTGCCCCTTCGTGCTTTCATAAATGGCTCCACGACATGCCTTATTTTCAAGGGGAAATGATGCTAATGCAAACCAAGCTCCTCCGCCACCCCAAGTTCCTCAAGTCCCTCAAGCATACCAAGTTTCTAATGATGAGTTTAGAGTTGCAATCACCATGTTGGCTCAAGTTGTTGCTTTCCAAATACTCATACTTTGAATTCGAGGATAAGGGATTTTGCTAGGATGAATCCCTTGGAGTTCCATGGTTCAAATGTGGATGAAGATCCATAAGAGTTAATTGATGAGGTGTATAAGGTATTAGGGATTATGGGGGTGTCTTTTGAAGAAAAAAACAAATTGGCGACTTATTAACTTAATAGAGTTGCTCTAGTTTTGTTTACTTAATGGAAGTTTGAGAGATTTGATGAGGGTGCCATTGGTTGGAAAATGTTTAAGGTCACTCTTCTTGACCGTTTCTTCCCACTTGAGCTAAGGGAAGCGAAGGTGATAGAATTCATAAACCTGAAGCAAGGTGGTATGATTGTGAGGGAGTATGCCCTCAAGTTCACCAAGTTGTCTAAATTTGTTCCTTCCTTGGTGGCTGACTCTAGGGCCCGCATGAACAAATTCACTTTGGGTATATCTGACTTGGTAAATATTGAATCCAAGCCTTTCATGCTTCTTAAGTAAATGGATATCTCTAGACTCATGACATATGCCGAATAAGTCAAGAGTGAGAAGTTCTAAGAGATGAGGACAAGGGAGTCCAACAAGGCTTATATGATGGTGAGTTTTCTTATGGTAAGTCTTGTGGTGGTTGATTTCAACAAGGCCAAGGGTCTTCTAAGGGTTCTCCTCAAAGGTTTGACAAAGAGAAAGGGGCTAACCCTAAGGCTCAAGGTGACGTTGGAAAGGTGGCGCTATTCCTCCTAAGATCCCTAGGTGTGGAAAGAATCATTCGAGAGAATGTTTAAGAGGAACAAATGGTTGCTTTGGTTGTGGAAAGATGGGACACAAGATTGCCGAATGTCCTAATGTTTCTAATAAGGTTAAGGAAGGGCATCCACAAGGTCAATTAACTCAAAGAGGGCAAGTCCAAGAAGGTGCTCAAGATCAAGGTAGTTCATGTGGTAATCAATTCTATGCTTTGCATGCTAGGGAAGAAGTTGATGAGGATCTTGATACGGTTATCGGTATGTTAAAAGTCTTTAACCATATTGTATATGCTTTGCTTGACCCCTGTGTTAATATGTCTTTTGTTACCCCTTATGTTGCCATAAAGTTTGAAGTTCTTCTGGAAATCTTATTAGAACCCTATTCGATCTATACTGTTATGGTGAGTCAATCCTAGCCAAGAAAGTGTATAGTAATTGTCCCGTGTTGGTCTTACATAAAGTCTTCCGGTATGATCTAGTTGAGCTTGATATGACTAATTTTGACGTTATTCTTGGTATGGATTGATTGCATGCATCCTACGCTTTTGTTGATTGTAGGACATGTAAGGTCACATTCTAAGTCCCTAATGAACCCATCTTAGAATGGAACAAAATCAGTTGTGTGTTCAAAGGGATGTTTGTCTCCTATATGAAAGCCATGAAAATAAGCTCTAAAGGTTGTCTATATCATGTTGTTTGAGTCATGGATGTTGAGTCTCTTGTTCCTACTATTGATTTGGTCCCCATAGTAAATGAGTTTGCCAATGTCTTTCCCAATGAGTTACTCAGTATTCCTCCCATAAGGAAAATTGATTTTGGAATTGATCTTTTGCCTGACACCGATCCTATTTCTATACCTCCATATCGAATGGCCCCAGTAGAGTTGAAAGAATTGAAGAAACAATTGAGGGATTTACTTTATAAAGATTTCTTAAGGCCAGTGTGTTACCATGGGGTGCTCTCATATTATTTCTAAGGAAGAAGGATGGCTCACTCTGGATGTATATGGATTATAGGTAATTGAATAAAATGATGATCATAAACAAGTATCCAGTTCCATTGATCGATGACCTATTTGATCAACTACAACGTGCAAGCTACTTTTCTAAGATTGATGTCCTGCCTGGATATCACCAATTGAGGGTAAAGGAAGATGATATCCTAAAGACGACATATAAAACTCGGTATGGTCATTTTGAATTTTTTGTTATGTCAGTTGGACTAATGAATGCTCCTGCCGCTTTTATGTATTTGATGAATAGGATTTTAAAACTTTACTTGGACATGTTTGTGGTAGTGTTCATAGTTGAGGGTTCTGTTGCAAATGTTGAGGGATAGACAACTCTTTGCCAAGTTTAGAAAATGTGAGTTTTTGTTAAGAGAGGTGGCTTTTCTTGGTCACATTATTTCGGGTGATGGTATTAAAGGTGATCCAAAGAAAATAGAGGTAGTGAAATATTGGCCTAGACTATATTCTCCATCCAATATTAGAAGCTTTTTGGGTTTGGCTGGATATTATAGAAGGTTTGTTGAGGGATTTTCCTCCATTTCTTCTCCTTTGACAAGGTTGACCCAAACAAATGTGAAATTCTAATGGTCTAATGAATGTGAAAGAGTTTTCAAATGTTGAAGGATCATCTTACTTTGGATCCTATTTTGACATTGCTTATCATGACCCGAGAGTAGGGCCTAGGTGTGACAAGGTGAATGAGAACCCAAGAGTCCTCAAACAAGCCTCTTAGCATCATTTTACACATCATTGGTTCATAAGCACGTAATTAAAAAATAAACATATAATTCTAAGAGATTAGGAGGCTTTAGACACAAGTTATGGGGATACCATCAGGGAAGGGATTTGCATGCATCACATAGCAATTAGCAAATAAGTTCTAAGGGGCAGGTAAGTATGACTTACACTACGGGGATATGAAGGTACTTGCGACCTTCCACATAATCACATTTCCATTAATCATATCATAATAACATAACTATAGTCATCTCATCCATGCATAATACATAACCATAGCATCTCAATTATACACATACCATACTCGTATGAAGAACTCCATAGTGTCCAACAATGCCTCTAGCCTAGAATAGGATGGGAGACAAGACGTGTCCCGGGCTCACCCTCAAAGTAAAGACATAAACAACATAACATAAGAGCTAGATGGAATATGGGTATTGTCCTTGGAACATAGAACTCACGACAAGTGATACTCAAATATCCAAGCTAACCATCAAGAGGTGGATAGATGTAGTCTCTAGTCTCTACATGGATAGATCGTACAGGCAAAAGAGTGTGCGTTGGTACATTTGAATGTACTAAATATGTGGGAATACAATGCATATGATATGAACAACCTGTATACCAATGTTAGATAACAAGGGCACATATATAGAAAGGAGAATATAAAAACGTATACAATATCAATATGCCATGGAATCCATAATGCATGAATGCTTAGTCATATAAACATAATGGGGATGGGACCTCAACCAACATAAGACCAAGTGAGCTATAACTTGGAACTTTGTCGTCTATCCCACAATGGATAAAGAGGTGACCTACTTTCCAAAGGTAGACCCATTCTCATGATAATCATCCCATAAGAGGCATAAATATGAACCTATGTTTGGCATATAGTATGATGCAAAATGACCCCTTAGAGATAGTCCACCCTGCCTCCAATCCCTCGATGCTAAGACATCATCCCACAAGAATACATATACATATGCATGATTTTGAAAGGAGAATAAGTACTTTGAAATCATAACCATGCATAATTGGGCTTAAAAGCCAAATCACTTTCTTTTCTTTCATGCATACGTGACTAACAAGTCTATCATTTTTTATGGCATACTTTCATGCATAGGAATAGCTTCATTCTTTACATAGATATGACAAAAGAGTATAGACGGTTGGAGATAGTCCACCCCGCCTCCAACCTCAATTTGATGCTCCTTTAAACATATAGATATGGTGTAAACACCCATCATTTACTCAAAGAGGCATATCATAGGCATAGTGCGATCACAACTTGTCATACTCATTGCTTGAAAACATAGTCATAAATATCTTTGGAACTTAGCCCACATCATAACTTCATAAAATCTCTGTTCATGAATGCAAATGCAATCATGATGATAGAATAACATGGACAATAGAGATTAATATTTAAATCAACATAATAAGATAGATTCATTCTTAAATCATAATGAAATCCACAATTTAAAACATAATTCATACTACCCATGCTTGGATTGAAGACTTAAAAGGACATGCATAATTAAATCTGCATAATCTCAATGCAAATCATGATAATTAAACTTAAATCACATTAAATAACTACAACCCATACTTCAATTTAATCAAATCATCAATAAATTTAATGGCCCATATTTTAAAGTAAGCTCAAATTTCATAAATTCAAGTGCAAAAGAGTTTTGGGGTCTTTATGGTTGAAAGAGGACCATGAATCAATCCCACATACTTGATTAGCCAGAAGCTTTAGGGAGAAAAATGATTGAAGAAGAAGACCTCTTTGAATTCCAACTTGAATCCTTCAACCCACACTTGGATGAGAGAGTTTGATTATTCTAAGTGTTTGAAATGAATTTGAATAGGAATGGAAGAGTATACACTAAATAAGATGTTTAGGAGGGCTTAGGAAGACTAAAACGACTTTAGGAAATCACCAAATTTCAAATAAACCATTAATGAAACGAGATTGAAAAACGTTGCCAGGGGTCATGAGGGGCACACTACGGGTCGTGTAGATGCCCACGGGTCGTGTACCCTCCCGTCAAGCAACACTTGGGAAAATTTTCCACTGAGAAGCTTTGACATGGTAAATCTATACTTAGAAAATTATTACCCTGAAGCATAAATGGAAGCCCTCACAGGCCGTAAAGTGACACACAGACCATGTACCAGTCTGTGGTACCTTATTTGGCAAAATTCCAGGTGAGGGCTGGCACCATAGGATGCCCCACGAGCTGTTCAAGGCATCACAAGTCGTGTGGCCTTCCATCTTGATGACATAAGTTCCAGAACATTATCCTTATACTTAGAACTAATCCTTAAGTCGAGACCTTCATGGAAAACTTTACCACGCCTCGTGGGAGGTCATACAGGATCTCCATATAGGGCTTCACTACCCGTATAGGGTCCCCTGGAGCATTGTCTTAGTCAAATTTCTAGTTCAAATCCCTACACAGGTAGCTTTATGAAAAAGGCCATAACTTCTCCCAACAAACTCCGAATCAAGTGAAATTAAGTGTGTTTGGAAGATAACCCAAAGAACTTTAATTTAATAGGTCATGGACCACACAATTCTTCTTGTGCTAAGAGATATGACCATTTAAAGTTGATTCTCCCAACGGTTCTCATGAGATGTTTAACCAATGAGACTCCGTTGCCCATGACTTGATGAATGAGACACATGACAACTAGAAACCACCCCAACAAAGCTTTAGATAAGTGAAATATGCATTGATAAAGTTTTCAATATTTCTAGATTTTTACATCATCTCCCCCTTGGGAACATTCTTCCTCGAATGATTTAAAACAAGGTGTGAAAAGCTTGATTGAACATGAAACATCTCAACATAAGACATAATGCATAATTTATCATTTGAAAATCATAAAGTCATCAAAACTTATGTCAAAACAACATCTAAATCATTTTTGTGCACATATATGCATGTCAGGTGATGAAACTCAAGAGGTAAAGAATTATAACCATTTGGAATGGAAAGAACCTAGTACCTTAGGCTTGCATAGATTGGAAGAGATAGGGATATCGTCTCATCATGTCCAACTCTACTTCCCATGTAGCACCCTCCACATGTTGATTTCTCCAAAGTACTTTGACTGAAGCCACATCATTGTTACGAAGCTATATTATTGCCTATCCAAAATTTCAACCGGTACTTCTTCATTAGTCAAGTTATCCTCAACCACAAACCCCTCCAAAGACACAATTGATTTGGGGTCACATACCAACTTCCTCAACACAGATACATGGAACACTGGGTGAATAGAACTCATATCCAAAGGCAAATCCAATCTATAAGCCGCATTACTAATCCATTCTACAGTCTCATACGACTCGATATACTGGGGACATAATTTGCCACTTTTTACCAAAATGCATTATACCCTTCATAGGTGAAACCTTCACATAAACCCGATCACTAACAAAAAACTCAAGGTCCATCTTCCTAATATCCGAATAAGACTTTTGAGGACTTTGAGCAATTCTCAATATTTCTCTAATCAACTTCACTTTTTCTATAGCCTCAACCACCAAATATGGGCCTATCAAAGTCATCTCGTGCATCTCAAACCATCCTACCGGGGATCTACACCTCCTACCATACAAAGCTTCAAATGGAGCCATACCGATGCTACCATGAAAACTATTGTTGTAGGCAAACTCGATAAGGACTAGATGACCATCCTTATTTTCCTTCAATTACAATACGCAAGCCCTTAACATATTTTCCAAAGTTTGAATCTTTCTCTCAGCTTGTCAATTGGTTTGAGGATTAAAAGTGGTGCTCAACTTAACCTTAGTGCCTAGCCCTCTTTGAAATGACCTCCAAAAATAAAAAGTAACTTGGGTAGCACGATTCGATATAATAGACATAGGCACTCCATGGAACCTAAACAATTCTTGGATATACAACTTCACATAATCTTTTGCATCGAAGGTAGTCTTAATCGGTAAAAAGTGAGTCGATTTGGTCATCCGATCAGCAATAACTCAAATAGAATCAAATTGCTTTCGGGTACGGGGCAACACAACCACAAAATCCATATTCACATCTTCCCACTTTCAAGTACAAATCTTAATATCTTGAGCTAAACCACTAGGCCTTTAGTGTTTTACCTTTACTTGTTGACAATTTACGCATTCAGATACGAGCATGGTTATGTCCTTCTTCATTCCATGCCACCAAAACACTTCTCTTAAATCCTGATGCATCTTAGTAGATCTTGAATGAATAGAATATTGGGAATGATGGGCCTCACTCATGATCACCTCCCTAAGGCCATCAACATCCGAAACACACAACCAATCTTAATATTAAAGTACACTATCTCTCCATCTTAGCAACCTTAGGATAGTCAATAACTCTATGGCCCACATCACCACACCCGTAGCAAGTACCCAATCCCCCAAGCTCTTTTCAAAATGAACTTTTCCAAATTTGTCACATTGAGGAGATAATGGTCCACTCCAACCTGTGCCTTGGGAGGAGGAACTCTAGCATTGACAAACCTTCCATTCATGCCTTGGTACTCCTAGAGTTAGAGAACCCACCATCATATCAGGACCTTTTAGAAGCATTCATCCTCTTCTCCTTGAGCTTCTCCCTCTCAATCTGTTCAGCATACGTCATAAGCTTTAAAATGTCCATATCTCAAATAAGCATAGCCGTACAACACTCCTTCACAACCAAATCAAAGACCCCAAAATAAAACTTATGCATCCTTGCACGGGAGATGTCATCGGGGAAAGGATTTGCATGCATCACATAACAATTATCAAGTAAGTTCTAAGGGGCGGGTAAGTATGACTCATACCATAGGGATATGAAGGGACTTGAGACCTTCCACATAATCACATTTCTATTAATCATATCATAATAGCAAAACCATAATCATCTCATCCATGCATAATACATAACCTTAGGATCTCAAGTATTTACATAATATACTTATATGAAGAATCATAACGTCTAACAATGCCTCTAGTCTAGCATAGGACGGGGGCCAAGATATGTTCCGAGCTCACCTTCAAAGTAGAGACATAAACAACATAACATAAGAGCTAGATGGAAGGTAGGTATTGTACCTGGAACATAGGACTCACCACAAGTGATACTCAAAGATCCAAGATAACTATTAAGATGTGGATAGATGTAGTCTACAGTCCCTATATGGTTAGATCATGCAGGGAAAAGAGTATGTTTTACTACGTTTGAATGTACTAAGTATGCAGGCATGCAAAGCATATGACATGAAAAACCTTTAGACCAATGTTAGATGACAAGGGCACATATATAGAAAGGAGAATATAAGAAAGGATACAATATCAATTCGCCTTGAAATCCATGATGCATCAATGCTTAGTCACACAAATATAATGGGGATGGGACCTCAACCGACATAAAACCAAGTGAGCTATAACTTGGCACTCCATCGTCTACCCCACAATGGATATAGAGGTGACCTACTTGCCAAAGGTAGATCCATTCTTAACATAATCATCTCATCAGAGGCATAAACATGAACCTATGTTTGGCACATAGTTGGATGGAAAGAAGTATGGACGCTTGGAGATAGTCCACCCCGTCTCCAATACCTCGGTGCTAAGATATCATCCCACAAGAATACATATACATATATATACTTTTAAAAGGTGAATAAGTACTTTAAAATCATAACCATGCATAATTAGGCTTAAAGGTCAAATCACTTTCTTTACTTTCTTGCATATGTGACTAAAAAGTCAAATCATTCTTCATGACATACTTTTATGCATAGGAATAACTCCATTCTTTACATAAATATGAGGAAAGAGTATAGACCCTTGGAGATAGTCCACCCAACCTCCAACCTCAATTCTATGCTCCTTTAAACATATACTCGTCAACCAATTCAGACATAGGGCAAGCTAAGTGTGGTTAGTTTTTACATCCCATTTGAAAAGCTTGTCTCTGGTCTGGAGTATATGTTGTGTAGCTATTTTTAGCATGAAGATTCACCTAGGAAGGCCCAAATTAATAAAAGTCAGTTTTCTCTACGAGACTTTTCGAAACTACCCTCTAAGTTGAAGATAGAACTGCTTGGTTGAGAAATTTAGCATAGCTATGATTTCATCCAAAGTATACCTTGCCTTAGGCATTCAATCTGGTCTTTTGTTCTAGCTCTTTATCGACAATGATTTTTGTTTTTGCTAGCAAGTTGTTGAGCTGGAGCAACACATTTATTCATATCCAGAGTGACATTTTGTTTCTCAACCATTATAGACTTCAATGGAGCATTCTAAGTAGTGCCAGGTAGCATATAACTTATTAAATAAGAGAAATATGGGTGTGTAATGTTTGTCGCTTCTTCAAATCTAAAGACTAAGGATCATGATGAACTTGAAAAGAAATAATTGCTTTATTTTATTTTAGAATTGGATCCTAAACCTCCTAATTCTTTTCATAGGAAAAATAAAAATATTTAAATACTTTGGTTGTTTGAGATGAAAACATTGACCTTTTTGATGTTTTTTTTGTAAATGCTCATATAATAGGAGTTAGGACTTGAATCATCTCATTTCCACAATCAACTTTTCACCATCTCGTTCTGACACAGAAGGTTGGGTAGCCTACTTTCACATAATATAACCTATCAACCTTGTTATCCCATGTTAATCTATTTGAAGTCTTATCACTGGTTGTGCAATTTTCCAACCTTTCTTGTATATTATTAGGCTTCAAATCTTATAAACTTCTTTTAATAGTGGGGTTCAAGTGTTGTTTAGTGGGGTGCAAGTGCTTCCTGTTCTACTTTAATTTGGGAAATTGTATAATCTAGATTGGTAGAGGTTAGAGAAAGATTGGGATAATCATTTTTAAGTGTTTTGTTCCCTGGATATATGCTTCAAGAACTTGGTATGCATCCTATTTCAGACTTGTAGTTTGTACTTTTCGTATAATACATCCCATAACTTGCGTATGAATTTTCAATGGCTAACTCCATGTAGGATCCTATAGATTTTGTGTTCCAGATTGTCTGGCTTATGAATTTCCAAGGGCGAACTCCATGTGGGATTCTAGCATTTATGTGTTAAAAAAAATACACAAAACTTAATGTAGCTTGTAATGATGCATATAGGAACATTTTTTGTCATTTATTCAAGGTATGCACTACTCTTTTCTAATTTCTTCTCTCATGGAGTGATCTCTAGGTTCTATCTATAAACTATTATTTCATGAAGTACATATAAAATTTGAAACTTATTGTATGAATAATATACTAGTTTCACATTTTTAATGTTGAGATTTCGCAAGTCAAATAATGACTTGGTCTTTCTTCCTATGAAAATTTTATTTTACATTTGAAATGGTTTTGACTAAATTTAATGTGATATAACTTTAATTCTGTAGGAAAATTCTTATTTTAGTTATTTTTAATTCTCTTAGTTCTTTCTTTATGTATTGGTTTGAAGATTCAAGTAAACCAACTATTTAGTATATAAACAAGTAATTTTGAGTATGAAACAACTATTTAGATGATCTTATATTGCAATATATACTATTTTGTGTAAGTACTTGCTCCAATCTTTGGTAGGCTAAAAGGAATCATGTTTTAGGAACTAGCATCACAATCAAAAGTTAATTCATAGTCTTTTATATTTCTTGATGCCATCTAACTAATTGCACTCTTTTTCTCTATTTTCCTGTCCTGTTTCTCAATCGTTTCTTTCCCATGGAGCTAAGGGAGGCAAAGATGACAGAGTTTATAAACCTCAAGCAAGGTTCTATGAGTGCTAGGAAGTATTCCCTTAAGTTCAACAATCTCGCAAAGTATGCTCCACAATTGGTCGCCGAGCCTAAGGCAAGGATGCACAAGTTTGTGTTAGAGTCACCAACTTGATCAATGAGGAATGCCACACCGCCATGCTAATAGGAGATATGGACTTGTCTCGACTCATGACTTATGCCAAGAAACTTGAAGGAGAGATGCTTAGGAAGAGGAGAAGTGGAGAGTCCAATGGGGCTCGTTATGATGGTTGATTTCAAGTTGCTAAAGGTGGTCATTTTCTACAAGGAAACAAATTCCAAGGTCAAGGGTCCTCTAATGCATAAGGTCAAAGATTTGCTAATGATAGGGTTCCCAATGCTAGGGCTCAAGGTCGTAACGGTGTTCAAATTGTTTCTAGGAGTGGAAGGTGTGGTAAGAATCATGGTGGTAGGTGCTACAAGGATATGAGTGCTTGCTTTGGATGTGGGAAAATAGGTCATAAGTTTGCGGCTTGTCCGAACAAGGGTAGAGATGGTCGTCCTCAAGGACAAGGTGACCATGGTGACCAAAGGGCACAAGGTGGTCAACAAGAGGGTGCTCCACGTCATCGCTTTTATTCTCTTCAAGGGAGCCAAGGACTAGATGAGGTGCCTGACATGAGAAAAAAAATCTCTCCTCCAACAACAAAAAGCTAAAAAACTACTTCTCTTAGTTAATAGGATCCAACCTAAAATTTTGAACTCATTTTACTCCAGCTCATACACAAATATATAGATAACCATTTATAATATCTTATTCAAGACACATTAGCCATATTAGTACCCCTGGTTGAATCAGGTAAATAAGTAGAGTTGAACTCATTACTGGAATACTACTATGCAGCGTATCTTTGATTAAGCATCTTAACTTCCAAGAATATTAGAAAACAAAATTATACATACTGCAGAAACTACATTAGAAGTTGTTCGAGTATTTTAGACATGATTTCTAACTTACAAGGATACAACACACAAATATTTAACTAGATAAAGTAACAAGCAACTTTATTTTTGTTAGCGGAGGATATTTATAACACTAGAAAAAGCATAACACATAACTTCTAAATCACAAAATACATTGAACTACCAGAAACAAAAATTAGATTTGGATCTAACCTTGTTGTGAACAGTGAACTAGGGTAGCCGTAGGTGTCAAATCTACACTCGTTCTTGAGATAAAGTTGAACAAGATAGAAAGGAAAATAGAAAGTAATTTTTGAGATGATATCAAAGAGTGATGTTTTTCTCAGCATAGAAGCCTTTTTTTCAATGGCTAAACAGCGCAAGTATTTATAGAAAAACTTAAAGTTTTGGACTTTGCATTTGGGTGAAATTTGAAATTAGAGTTTTCAAAAGTATGTTTTTGAAATTTAAAGCAGAAGTGGAAAATCAATTAGGTAGGAAGATCAAGAGGTTTAAATCTGATAGAGGTGGTGAATATAGTACCAAAACTTTTAAGGATTTTTGTGAGAAAAATAGTATTATACATTAGGTTAGTTCTCCTTATACTCCTCAACAAAATGGTGTTGTCGGACGAAAAAATAGAACTCTTAAGGAAATGATGAATTCTATGCTTTTAAGTTCGGAGGGAGGGGGGGCGGAGGGCAGAATGCTGTCTTGTTTGCATGTTATATTCTTAATAGAGTCTCCTCATAAAAAGTTAGAAAAAACCTCATATGAATTGTGGAAAGGATATGCCCCTAACTTGAAATTTCTAAAACTGTGGGGTGTTTGACTAAGGTTGATTTACCTGATTTTAAACAACTAAATATAGGTTCCAGGACTTATGACACTATCTTCATTGACTATGCTCAAAATAGCATTGTTTGTAGATTTATGTCTTTGAATGACCATACTATTTGTGGATTTAGAGATGCAGAATTTTTTGAGCATATTGTTTCTTTAAAAAATAATGTGTAGTGATATGCAAAATAATGCTTCTACATATATGTCTATGAATTCTCATATTGTTCCTTCTTTTGATGTTATCTCTAATGAGCATGAAAATTAACTTAGAAGAAGTATAAGACGTAGAATTGAGACTAGCTTTGGTCCTGATTTCATTACTACCTTCTTGAATAAAATTTTTGATATTGATGTCTTAAATGATGAATTAGTGTCTATCTACTCAATAGAAGAGGACCCTAAGAATTATGATGAAGCAATGAGATCAATAGATGTGATATTTTGGAAGGAGGCTATTAAAAGTGAATTAAACTCTATAGTTTCTAATCACACTTGGGACTTGCATAATTTACCTAAAGGTTGTAAATCCATAAGTAGCAAGTGGATATTTAAGAAAAAATTGAGACCTGATGGTATAATTGATAAATATAAGGCTAGACTTGTGATTGGGGTTTTAACCAAAAGAAAGGTGTTGATTATTTTGATACTTATTCTCTTGTAACTAAAATAGTGACCATTAGAGCTCTTATTGCTTTAGCCGCTATTCATAATTTAGTGGTCCACCAAATAGATGTGAAAATAACATTTTTAAATGATGATTTAGAGGAAGAGATCTATATGACTCAACCTGAGGGTTTTGTGGTCTCAGGAGAAGAGGATAAAGTATGAAAATTGAGGATATGCTTGTATGGGCTAAAACAAGCACCTAAGCAGTGGTATAAAAAGCTTAACACTACATTAGTGGATAATAATTTTATTGTCAATTCATCTTGTACTTGTGTTTATTCTAAAATGATAGGTTCAGATTGTGTGATCATATGTTTATATGTAGATGACATGCTAATCTTTGGACCTAATGTGAAAGTTATTAATGAGATTAAAAATGTTTTGTCTTCTAAGTTTGAAATGAAAGACCTTGGAGAATCGGATGTGATTTTGGGGATTAAAACCAAAAGAACTATTAATGGAGAATTTCTCTTTGTGTCAATCTCATTATATTGAAAAGATGTTGAAGGAATTTGATTATTTTGATAAGTTCCAGAGGGAACTCCTTACGATCCTAGCATACACTTGAGAAAGAATAAAGAATCTAGTGTTTCTCAGACTGAATATACTAAAATAATTGGGAGTGTGATGTTTCTTATGAATTATACTCAGCCTGATATAGCTTATGTTGTTAGCAGATTGAGATATACTCATAATCCTAGTAGTGAACACTGGAATGCTCTTCATCGATTGCTAATGTATTTGAGAGGTACTATAAAGTGGTGTTTGCATTTTAATAAACTTTCTGCTGTCTTAGAAGGATTTTGTGATGCAAACTGGGTAACTGGAAATGATGCAGTTAACTTCACTAGTGGCTATGTGTTTACTTTGGGTGCTGCTTTTATTTCATGGAAGTCTTCTAAACAAACTTGTATAGCACGGTCTACCATGAAATCTGAATTCATTGCTTTCGAGTTGGCAGGGCAAGAAGTTGAGTGACTGAAAAATCTTCTAGCGGATGTGCCATTATGGGGAAAATGAGCTTCACTAGTCTCTCTTTACTGTGATTCACAAAAAACAATTGGAATTGCCAAAAATAGTGTATATAATGAAAAAAGAGACATATTTGTATCAGATATGGTGCAATTAAATAGTTAGAGAAATTGATTTTCTTGGAATATGTAAGATCCAAAAGAAATTTGACGGATCCTTTGACCAAGGGTTTGACAAGGAAAATTATCCTTGAAACGTCGAGGGGGATGGGGCTAAAGCCCATTGATTGAGGTAGTGTGGTGGACCTATTAGGCCTTAATATACACCTACGTGAGTGTAAAGGTGTGGTCGCCTTTTATGAAAGACTTGAGTCATCTTTCTAGAGCACTCATAAGACCCAAGGTGTGTGTGCATGGCCATAAAAGCACTTTATTTGTATCGCGAAGGTTGCTTAAAAAAATTAAGGATAAGGTATGTGTTATGGGGGTCTCAACTTATATCCATTCAGTTCAAGAGTACTTCACTATTTGGATATTAGTTGTTGCCTCATTTCACTATGTGTTAATTCAAATCGAAAGATATTGACACTTAAGTACATGATCCTTCCTTTTGCCAAAATTTTGTTCTTACTTTCTATCTTTGCATTAGTGGGGGATTGTTGAGTTAATATTATGTGAGTTAATTCTACATATGTTAATGAGTATAATACAAAGGAAAAAATGAAAAAAAAAAAAGATATGTTACATAGGAGATGAAAATACATATCCGTTCTAAATGAAGACTTTATTTAAGTGTAATGTAATGACATTTAATATCATTAACATTCACCTCTGTTTCTTCTTTTTCTTAGATTTTATTTAAGTGTAATGTAATGACATTTAATGTCATTAAAATTCACATATGTTTCTTCTTTTTCTTTGCAACTCCTCCTCTTGAAAATCCTATAGAAGTTGGCTTTGTGAACATTATACAACTCACCAACAAAAGAGAAAGAAAAGAAACCAACTTCCTCCTTTCTTCTTCTTGAATATTTTTGGCCAACCTTCAAACTTTTAGCCATGAGTGCACGTATTTGAGAGTAGTTGTGGAACCTTGGGGAGCGAGCAGCAAGAGCGATTTGCACCAAAGTCGGGTTGAAATCACTTTCAAGATAGTGGTTTGCCACGACACAGTGTTTGTGATAAATTATTTAATTCCAGTTCAATATCAATATTGTAGTATTTTTCCAATATACCACGACATATATATTGATATAATATGATAAATAATGTCCTAATTAATAATCCTACACACTAGAACAATTGGTATGTTAAGTTATTAAAGATATGACCACCAAAGAATTTGGTTTAGTGGATAAACCGTTCCTCCTTTAAACAAATGTCTCGAGTTTGAGCTCTGAATATGAAAAATCATTCATAGGAAATGCTTCTCTCCAAATAAAGCCCCACGTGGCACGAATCTAAATTAGTCGGACTCCAATGTGGGTACCAGACACTGAGTGGGAAACTAAAGAAAAAGTTATCAGAGATATCGATGTGGCTCTCATTATCATGAATTTTGCATGATGACATGCCCCAAAACAGAAACAAAGAATTTGATAATAAAAATTATTAATAAATTTCGGATGCAATAAATTTCTATCAAATAATGTCTACAACATATGTTCAAATTATCATTTCTAAGCTTGAATTAAGAAAATATCAACTGTATCAGTAGCACTAGGAGCTAGAAAACAAAGTTCCTTGCTGGTGAATAATAGGGAAGTAGTTTTTTTATAAAAAAAAAATTCTACCTAACTGAAATGCTTTCGGAAGGTAATTTAAAATTGATGTAGAAAATGATATGTTGTACTATAATTTTTATGCCTAATGACGGTCTTAGCCCCGGTCCTAACAAGTCCCATGCATGCTTGGTTGGGCTGCATCATCGCAAAACCTATTTGAAAAAGGAGGTCTTCCAATAATTCAGGAGGAATTTGTGGATGGCTAAAGAGACAAAATTGACTTGTTGGAAAAAAGATGACTTTTAACATTCATCCTTCATTACGCACATACTCTCTCTCTCCCCCCCTCCCTTTGTAGATCTGTCTTGATCATTTTTTAAAGGCATAATTGGTTTTCATTTTATAGGATATATTTTCTTCCATTCTTCTTCTCGAGAGAGAGCACACAAAATTTAATTTCGTCCTTATCTCTCCCTTTCAAGAATTTAATTTTTGGGTTTCATTGATAAAATTCAACATATTGCCACTCTTCTGAAAAATATTGGGATTGGACTTCTCATTGGCATCTATCTCCCCCATTAGCATTCTTTATTTAGTTAATAGGACTAAAGGTTAATCGTCGTTACATGATTTTCTGTTTCTTACCATATGTTCATATTTGAAGAGTGTTTTTACACAAATTTTCAAAACGCATACAACGTTATGTATCACACAAAAAGAAAAAGAAAAGAAGGATCAATTACATTTCCTATGAACCTGATTTCTAAAATTCTAATCAAAACAAACGAATCCTTAGATTATATTGTTGTTGCTATATTTTTTTCATTGTTGGCACTATTGTTATTATCAACATGATTTGTTCTTTTATCCTTGTCATCATGTTTTAATTGATGGATACCAACATAATTGTTTTATTATTATTATTGTTGTTATTGTTATTGTTTTCAATTTATATGATATGACCTAATTTTTTGTTAGAAGGCATGAATCGAGTTTGTTCGCCTTATTTTGATCCTGATTTTGATAGCCTAGCTGAGAGGATAAATGGCCCAAAGTAAGTGATCAAAACTGGCTTGTCAAAATTATCCATTTGAAAAAAATTCAATAGGTTTAACATATTTTGCCTTATTTGTAGATGTCGAGTTACTATTGACAATGAGAGTCTTGAGAATTGTACAGTAGTAAAGGTAATAAAATCTTCTTATTATAAAATTTCTCTTTAATATGCACAATGAATTGTTAATTTACAATAAAAATATCTTTAGTTGTTATTAACTATCTCTGTTATATACAGATTGACAGTGTAAATAAACAAGGTCTCCTGCTGGAAGTAGTGCAAGTGCTAACAGATATGAATCTTATTATATTGAAAGGCTATATATCTTCAGATGCTGGATGGTTCATGGATGGTAATCCACATAATATTCACATTATTCATTGTACTAATGATAAATAATTATCCCAATTAAGCTTATTGTTAATATATATGATCTAATATGTTCCTTTTAAATACTCGTTTTCACAGTCTTCCATGTCAAAGATGAGCTCGGTAACAAAGTTACCAATCCAAGAGTTGTCAACTATATTCAGCAGGTAACAATCATACATAAAAGTTCAAAAGCAAACCCTTTCTAAACTAACCTATAATAGAAAATTAATTCTCTGAATAAGTGATGCTCCAACTATTTCAATTTGTTGTCTTACCATTTTAGTACATTTAAAAAAGAACTTCTCTTCTTTTTTTTTGGCAACTTCTTACTTTCTAAGTTTAAAATTACAAGATTTAAAGGGCATTTTTTTAACTAAAGTCAATAAAATTAAAAAATCTTTAATTCCTATGTAAGATGTACTGTTAATATATTTCACTGATGGAACAAATTAAATATCCAGGCGATTGGCGCAAATAGGGAGGGAATACAGAAATCAAAGAGAGGAGGTAGAAAAATTTTCAAATGTGAATCTCCTCCTGAACCTAGAGCAATTGAAATGACTGGAAGAGACAGGCCAGGACTGTTTTCAGAGATATCAGCTGCGCTAGCTGATCTCCATTGTAATGTTGTGGAAGCACATGCATGGAGCCATAATGCACGTTTAGCATGCGTTGTTTACATCTCTGAAGAGTCTACTGACACACCTATTGATCACAACCGCTTGGCAGCAATTGAAGATCACCTCACCACAGTTCTACGAGCAACAACTTCTCGGAGCACAAATGAAGAAAATGTGAAACAACAAGAAGTGAAAACTGCTTATGGACTTAATCCCGAAGGAGATCAAGGCACGGTGACCGATGTGGAACGTAGACTACATCAGCTTATGCTATCTGTTCGTGATTTTGAAAGCCCTTCAAAGCCTATAAGAATGGGATCTCCAACATTAATTGACAGTAGTAGTGATCATCATGATCATAAGGAGGAGAAAATGTTGAGTGTGTGTATTGAGAATTGTGACGAAAAGGGATATTCAATAGTTTCTATTCAGTGCAAGGATCGCAAGAGGCTCATGTTTGATACTGTTTGCACTCTTACAGATATGCAATATGTCATTTTCCATGCTTCCGTTCATTCCCGTGGAGCTTATGCATTTCAGGTGCGTACCTACTTTTTTCTGTATATGTAGCTTTAGATATGTATTTATAGGTTATGGACGAGTTGGGTTGAATTTGAATGTATCAAAATGGCTTGATTTGACCTGTCCAAAAGTTCCTTAAAATGCGAGTCATAACACAATGTGTCAACTCCTACTAGTAGATTATAATAATAATAATAATAATAATTTATTTATTTTTAATAATTTTTACTACCTTATATATATTTATTTTTTAAATATCTTTTTCTAAAATATTTTGACAAAATTTATCATGGATCAAATTATTTAGATATCAGCCCTAACATTGGGGATATAAACCATATTTTAAAAAGTACAACAAAATTTTCTAAATATTGTTGCAAAATTTAAGTATGGTCACACACAACTTCAACTTCAAAAATTATAAAAAGTAAAATAATAATATTTTGATTTTGATGCGAAACACATAGTAAATGATGAATTTTTTGATGTTGTAGGAATATTTCATAAGGCATGTTGATGGATATGCAATGAGCACAGAGAGTGAGAAAGAAAGAGTGATAAAGTGCTTGGAAGCTGCTATAGAACGAAGAGTTTGTGAGGTGTTGTTTTCTTCAATACCTTAATTAGTAGGAAGTAATTTGCTTAAATTTCATGCTTATCATCATGCACACTTTCATTTAACAGGGAATCCGGTTAGAACTATGTGCGAATAATAGAGTAGGATTGCTGTCTGATATTACACGAGTTCTTAGAGAGAATGGTCTAGCTGTTGTTAGAGCAGATATAGCAACTGAAGGGGGGAGAGCAAGAAATATATTCTACTTAAGAGACATTTCTGGTAATAATATTGACATGAAATTTGTCAAATCCATGAAGACCGAGATGGGAGAAATTGATGTTGCTGTCAATAACGAGACAACCACAACTGCTACTACAACAACATCGTTGTCAACCACCACAACCTCCATCACACGTGGAAGCTCTTTTCGCTCTCTTGGAGATTTAATGAAATCTCAGTTGGAAAAACTCTCCCACAACTTCGTTGCCATCTAGTGGTTTAGCAATAAGATCATGTAAATTCCTAGCTATTTGATAGGCTCAAATGTAGGCAGTTCTATTGTACATATGTAAAAGTTGTAAATTTGTCAATTGAATCTATTCTTGCACATTTCAATTTGACATCCCCAAGGATATTATCTTTGAATAAAAGCTCAAATTTTTCCTTTACCATGAAAAGAGTCCTTATTTTAGTCACTTTCAAAAAACTACAAGGCAAGTGAAAGGGAATCTTAGTAGCAAAGTTAATTGACTATCTAAACTTCCACTTTGTTGGTGAGAGTTCGATTCTCACATTGTAATCCCCCTCCCCATTTCCCCTTCCCCTACCCCCAGTTTTTTTTAAAAAAAAAAACAAGGCAAATGAAAAGTGGAATTTTCTCTCAAGATTCAACACTTGGTGCTAACACCAAATCCTCATGGCTCCACCGGAATGTGTACCATTGGCGTGCTTGACACCCCAAAATGATGCCTTAGTTGGGGTGACAAATCTCACAAAATTAAATCTAACGAAGCCCAACTAAGGATCTACACTAGCTGAAGCTTTTAGGGTCGGGTTCACCGCACACACAAGTATTCGCGATGGGCAAATAACTATTATCTTTGTATTTGAAGCAGTAAAAAGATGAAAAAGAAGAAAAATATCTTAGTTCAAAAAATTCACTTTGTGCCCTTAAGATATTTAATTCCGTTAAAGTACCCGAAGTTGTAGATTATTTCCTCCCGGGATAAAATAGATAAACTATTAAAGAAGTACAGTAGTAGTACCTCAAACTTCAATAACTTCTGCAAACTCAAAGTCAGCAACGAATTCACAAAACAACTCTACTTTGTTTGTAAGAATATGTAAGTAGAATAAGGAGAAAAATCAATGCCGAAAACTAAAGGGAAACCTCTCTCTATTTAAGAACATATGTGTAAAATCGATGCCAACAATGTGTGCAAATTCACCCATTCAAAACAGACTCGTCTATTCAGAATATGCATGGTGCCTTTTCCAAAAACAAATGTCTGCTCGGAAGGAACCGATTTTTTTCAAACTGTTCCATGAAATTAATTAGTTAATCTCATTTATTTAAATTAATTTTGTGAACTTAATTTATTAATAACTAATTCATAAATTAATTTAACTAATAAATAATATTTGAATCAATTGAATTAATTATATTAGTAACATAAAAAAAAGAAATTTACTGAGAATGATAAATAAATTTCTTCTAAAAAATTTATCAATAAATCACATCATTTCCTGATATCGAAGCCAAAGCGGAGCCTAGCGAGCTACAATGACGATGCGAGGGGTAGCCTCTACTTAACACTTTAAAGGAGTGTTTGGATTGACTTTTTTAAGTGGTTTTTAAGTTAAAAGGAAAAAGCAATAAGTTGGGGCCCCCCTACTTTTGCCATTTGGCTTCTTTTTTTTTTTTTTAACTACTCGTTCAGCTTTAAAAAATTGCTTCTAAGCACTTTTTGTGTTACCCAAACACTTCCAAAATTTAAAAAAATCTTAAAAGTCAAAAGCCAAAAAATAAGTCAACCAAAACACTCACTTAGAGCTAAAGAAAATGTTCCCTAATATAAGGACATTTTTTTTTTCTATTCTACCAATGAGAAAAAAATGGCTCTTCGTTTTTCCTTTACTTGGTTCTCCTACATTCCCCACATGAATGGGAAATGGCTATAGTTTAAGAACATATGCATAAAAATTGTGTAATTCGTAATTAAGGATTAATTGTATCTAGATAAGTAGGTTTTGACGCAATCTGATTTCTCAAGGCGTGACGACAACTACCCTAACCCAATAGTAGGTAAGTCTAACCCGTACCTCAAAACCATAGGCAACGAGCTAGTCAACGAAAGACAACCCTACTAAGTAAAAGTTGTCGCAATAAAGGTAAATGAATATAAATAACAAAGGAAGTGATATACTGAACCAACCCCAAGACTTGACATCGGTCAGTATTCAAGCTTCTAATACATAAAACAAGAATACAAAGCTTTTCAAATACAACAACAGTACAAACTTTCTCAGAATATATAAAATAAATCTAAAAGTAGTAAGATGAAAATTGGCAACTCTGAATGCCAAAAGCTCACCAAGATCTCCAATAATCCTTACCTAGCTCTGCACAATAGGCAGCCAATAGCGAGGACTCACATGATGATCTGTAGGAGGTAGAAGTATAATATGAGTACCAAAATAATGGTACTCAACAGATATAGGTTGACTAAGCTACACTAAGGGTGAAAACAGATCAGTTTTTCTCCAGTTCGAGCCGGTTTCGTTCCGATTCTCGGTCTGACTGATCCGGTTCCGATTGAACTGGTAAGGAATTGGTACCCAGTGGTACCGAAACAGGTACCGGAACGACAAGGAGATTTTACCCAATTGTTCCGTTTTGTTAAAACTGGTTCCGGACTGGTTCCGTTCCAGTTCCGGACCGGTACTGCAACACCAACTCTTCAACGACTATATAGCCATTTTATGACAAATTTCAGCCGTTGGGGAGAAGGTCCACTAACGGCTCTTTGGCCTCCCCTCACCCCCTACCCCCTTGCCCCCCTAACACTATAAATATAACCATTATATTTTTCTTCAATTTTTTCACAAAACTATTCTCCTCTTTTATATTTTCTCTCAATTATCAATCTCTCTTAAAGTCTTAATTATTTATTATAAAATATATTTTGTGGTATTGATTTGTTGGAGTTTAGATTTTTTGGAAGTAATTGGCATTTGGCAAGCTTCAATTGGCATCTCTCAATTCCAACTTTTGGTTATACGTCTGCTTTTACGCAGACGTTCAGCAACTTTATTCTTGTTATTTATTTATTTACTAAGTTACTATTTTTTTATATTCATCTTTCTTGTTTTATTATTTTTTTATTATTTTAAATTTCTAATATGGGTTCACAAAGAAATCTTGAAAAAAGACCAATGTCCAAAAAAAATAGGGGTGGAAGTAGTTCAACTAGAAAATTACCACCCAGATTTAGAATTAATGCTGACGATTTTTGTCACGACCCAGAAGTGGGGCCTAGATGTGACATGGAGAAGGAGAACCCAAAAGTCTTCGATCAAGCCATCATAGCATCATTACTCACATCATCGGTTCGAAAGCGCAGAAAAGTAAACACATAGACCATATTTCTAGGGAGAACGGGGCTTTGGACTCAAGCTATGGGGATGTTGCCGGGAGTGGAATGAACATGGATCACATAACACATAACAAGTATTTCTAAGGGGCGGGTAAGTAGGACTCAAACTATGGGGCATACCGGGTTAGGAGACTTTCCATATAAGCACATTTCCAACATTTCACAAGCCCAATACATAATCATAATCGTAATTGGAACATCATTCCCATAATCAAATCTCAACAGTCATAATATCTCAACAAAGCATAATACAACGTACATGAGTTTAACATGTCCAACATAGCCTCTACATAAGATAGAACGAGGCCTCGACATAATCTGGGCTCACCCTCAAGTCATAAAGTAAGGAAAATAAAGCGATACAAGGAAGATAGAAAGTAGCTATTACCCTTGAACAAAAGGGCTCACCACAAGCAAGTAGCTTCAAAGATGTCACTCGTCGTCCAACGGGAGATAGAGATCATCACCGGCCCCTACATGGTTAGAACATGTAGATAAAGAGTATGGGTTAGCACATAATATTCACTAAGTATGTGGGCATGCAATGCATATGACATGATAATATGACCAAACGAGATGACTAGGGGACAAGTGATACGAAAGGAATGCACATAGACAAAAAATAAGTATATCATAACAATATTCCATGCCATGATGCATGAAATGCAACTTACGAATCATATCATAGCTGGGATGTGACCTAAACCGACAACAGAGGAAACTCAAGTGAGCTACTACTTGGATTCGGACTAAATTGCCAAATAGATCCCAATTCAATTGAATACATCAAAATTTAAAGAACCCATAATTAAAGAAGCTTATATTCATAATTAAAAGAAAAAGATTCTTGGGTCTTCATGGATGAAAGGAAATTCATGAATTAATCTCACATACCTTGAGATTAGCCAAAAGAATTGGATGATTTTACAAGAAAAATAATTTTTTCCAAATTTCTTCAAGCTTTCATCAATGGAGGTCAAGAGGATTGAGAGAATTTTGGTGGGGTTTGAAGAGTGTTTTTTTTCAATTTTTAAGACCCCATGAGGGGTCAGGGGCTAAGCAACTCCCCCAGGCTTTAACATAAATAAATCTAAAACAGGGGTACAAGAAGGGGGACAAGGTCTTACCTTTGTCCTAGGATGGTACTCCATGCCTTAAGAATAAGTCATGGGACCCTATTTCTAAGAAGAAAACCAAGAAAATCCTAAGAGAGGACTCCTCTCATTACAAAATTCTAGGAAAGCAATAAACAAGGG